>CAJUYI010000988.1:54244-76240 GCA_910591695.1 Galerucella pusilla | reverse complement strand
TAGGAAATTTTCCATTTTATTCAGGCCCTTAGGAAAAAGAAGCAAATCTAATAAGAAAGATTAAAGAAAACATGCCTACACATGCTTACGAGCAGCTACTTAGATATTTCGTGAGCTGAAAAGTATTTAAGGAGTTTCGAAAATTAGAAAATTAGAAAATTAGGCAAAATGTGCCTCTACCCTCTAAGGAAATATCATTGATTGATTGACCAAGGTGGTGAAGACTATTATCATTTCGCGAGTGGCTTTGCCCCGAGTCTCCGATTCAAATAATTTTATTTTGCTAGGTAATTTCAAGCAGCAAATATGTTAAAGACAATCTCCTGGGTATACAAAATTATGTTGCACAAGTTTTTGTTGAACTACTATTTCTGAATTCTCAAAATATTTGAATTTGTCCGTTATTGACCTAGGTTAATAATAGAAAATTATTAACCACTAATAGAGAAATTCAACTTCTCAGTTGGCTAGAAGAAGCAATAATTGTCAACTACGCAGTTAGTAGTGGAAAAACAGTTTTATTTGACAAAATATACATGTATATAGCAGCCAACATACTAAAATAGAACAACCTAACATATTATATGCATAATTCACAAGTAAAAAATGTGTACCGGTGCATTAATTGTATCACCACGACTTACATAAGCAGCATCGGAAATCGGTCTATCCGTAGCTAAAGCTGGTACAAACTTCCAGTTCCCAAAAGATGTGAGGACTGAAAGGATAGATGCCAGTCATTTTTCGCATTTGCTGGTACAGCACTCTTCAAATAAGCTTTATTGAGAAGGCCTGCTATTTCGAATTGGGGTACTGACTTTCCCGGATTTTGACGTAGCCATAATTGTTATTGTAATGTTTTTCTTATTTATTTAAACAGTTTTTACCGTGGGATAAAATTATACACTCACTATGGCTAATTACTACTGATTTATCAAAGAAACACTTACACACTATAATAAACTTAATTTATATACACACTACTTAATGTCTATTAATTTATCTACACTCGGTATAATAATTGTCCTAATTTATCTTCAACACTATTTATATTCACTTTCTGTTCACTCACTGTATACTGAAACTGTTTACCGATTCACTGTATACTGAACAACTCCTCCATTCACTCGAAAACCCGCGTATATATAGTCCCTCGAATCTCTAGAAAACTCTTGAATATACCACCTCTGCGTATACTTTATAATTCCAGATCATTCGCGATAAACCATTGGCCTGGTACGCTGTTTGAGAACAATCTCGAACATTACCTGTTCGAGAACCTTTCTAGAAAGGTCGCATTCATAGTTTGCGACAGGACCGGCTTCTGAATTATTGAGTTCGTAACATTATTCTTGGTATGAAGAGGACGGAAATAATAACGTCAAATGGTTGAATGTGATGAGAACAGTGTGCGGGGAAGCAAAACACAATACCAACACTTTCTCTGGTAAACTGTAGGGATTCAAGAATTTTATGGCTACTGTGCCCATCTAGGAGTAATATTTTCCTTCTTCGTATATCAAACAAATTGCCATATACAAAAAATGTCATACAGCCTTTTTCTTGTGAAAATGCTATGCTACCAGCTCCTCGTTCATCATTTGGCGCGGAAGGAACGTACTCGTACTCGCTGCACACATTACGATTTATGCTACCCGCGGTCTGCACTACCAAGAGCACCAACTTGCTCCCGGCTTTTTGCTGCATGCATCTTTTGGCATTTATTTTGAACCGTGGGGTCAAACCTTACTCGTCCATATTATAAATATTTTCAGGGGGAAATTTTACTTCTCTAGAATATTGCCTGAGCTCTAGCTGACTATACTTTCTGGACTACGCAAATTTATTTGTATATTGTGCTTTAGGGATCCTTTGATCCATCTCCATCTCCAACCATTTTTATTCCTCCGCCTATGGCGTCGTGCTCAAACTTCGTCCTCGTGCGATATGGCCATCATATCCACACTAGTTGCACAAACTACTATTAAACCGTGGTATTAGAAAAAGAACTTAAACAAGGAGTGTGAAGAGCTTGGATAAAAATTAAATCCGCAACAGGTTTCTTGTATCTGCAGCTTGTAGACTCTAGTGGCTTCTTCCTGAAACGGAGTGTACCATTCCTGGGCCAAATAGTTACCCTATAAGAAATTAATCAATTAAAAGTTAATCAAATGACTGATAATATTTAAAAGGTTAAAGCAATTATTGATTGTAAACTTATATTTAACAACTTAATTGGTTTGTTGAAATGTTGTAATATTTTGATTGTGAGATGTTTTTTAATATTTAGTTGATAGTTACGTTTTACACTTTAAAATATGTAATACTGTTTTTACGTCTTAACAATTAAAAATAGCATCAGCTATTATTGCTCATATAGTTTTATACATTTATAAATTAATTGATATATGCGGTACAAAACTATCTAGCGTGACCTCTTGGTACTTTTGATTACAAAGGCGACTCGTTCGATCGTATTTAATTTATTATACAACGTTGCTATTTTTCTGTTTCCAAAAATAATTCAAAATATATGATAAAATATCAGTTTTATTTTTTTAAATTACACTGTACTGTACTAATAATATGACCTTGAAGGATTTTAAAAAACAACATTAAAAACTTCAGCCACATCATTATTTCTGTACAAATCGTCAAAACTGATATTAATTTCTAATTAAGGGCGTCGACCCAGCACGATAAAATTTACATAATATTTTTCTAATAATTTGTGAGAGCGCTACTGCTTTCCAAGATTAAAATTAATTCATCTGCGAAACATCGTAAAAATTATTCATCAAATCAATGATAAGTACTGACGTATTTAAAGGATTTTTAAGTGAACATCAGTGCAGTTTTATTGAGTTTTAAAATAAATTGGACCAAGATGAGAGACCTGGTATGTACAATTATACAATTTAATTATTTCTGGTAAAGTTCTGTACAGTAGGTACAAGTGATATATTTTATATTTCTGTTGTTATTTATTAATTTGACAATTATGAAAAGATTCCAAGATGTAAGGGCTGAAACTATGATTTTGATATCTCAAGAAAGCAAATTATCTTGGATAACAATTTTTGAAAAAGAAAATTTGAAAAAAAAAACGCTCATCCTAACGGCTGGAAAAATCATTTTTCGACTCGTAGATCATGTCATTCTCAAAGCACTGTAATTCGTGAACAGTTGTGCCATAGGCGCAACTAGCATAAGATTTTTGTGGGGGCTGAAGTCCCAACTAGAAGGGAGGTCATCGCAGGTGCCCCGCTGAAAGTGCACGTCCAATTTAAATATTTTGAATTTTTGTTGTATTTTGTTTTGCCTTTATTTTTAATTTCTTATATAGGTACTTTTTTGGGGTTGGCAGGTTTGGGGGGCTTTGCGGCTCTTTAGAGGGACTTAGCCTCCCAGTCCCCCCTTACTTGCGCCTATGAGTTGTGCGGATTTCGACATCAGTGATACCGTCTGGAAATCTATTAATTTTGCAAGTCATTTTAACGAATTTGATGAGGTAATTGTTAAGTTTGATTCCACAACACTATTTTGGACTCTAAATTAACAGTGCTGGAAGTAAAAATTACAAAAGTGGCCCTTAAAATTCATCAGCATGACAGAATAAGATTTAGAGGAAAGATAACAAATAAATACAGCCAATAATATTGGAACAATATAATAAGGGACAGTTTGATAAGTCATTGTGTAACAATATATCCTTTTAGAAAGCAACTGGACCTGTAAATATCATTGACCCATCCGAATTACTAAGACCAGAACCAAAATTCGCCCAAAAACCAGTTGGACAGTTCAGAGACTACTCCATTGACGAAAATGATCCCATTAAAGAACGAGTTAGAAAAACGTATACGTTGATGCACACCAATCAAACTGTAGATTTTGTTAAAGGTAAACTATTTTTAAGATAAGCCATACCACGATAGACTTTTTTAGAACCCTAGACCTACCTGCACGAAATTTTTTTAAACTACAGAGAAAATGCCAATACAAAATTATACGAGTTTATTATTTATTATTGAGGCTCAATCCCTATTTGAGGGAGATATAAGCCGTCATTACGGTATTAACCCATTTGAACTGCAAATATGTACCTATCTCCTAAGCCAGAAGCGATAGATTTAGAAATAATGCATGTGCATTATATAATGCAATTCCTGTTAATCAATAATTTCAAGTTGTGGATCAAATTTAATGTTTTATTCGTGTATAATCGAAAGTGTTTTGGGGATTTAAAAGGGAATGACTTAATTGCTCATCCCATTGACACAAAAGATAGGAAGACTAGTAGAAACGTGTGTCCGTTCGGTGGTGGCTCGTAGAGTTTGGCAGTAGATAGGCAATATTATCTATGGATAGGCAGACAAAATTGAATACCATAGACCTAGTTTCACATAAGAAGAACGCACTAGAAGTCTAGAAGTTGCAGTCGTATGCGCGAAGAAGCTGCGCATAACAATATCTGAACATCAATAGCCTAAGGCTACCACATAAATTTCGGGGCTGTTACTTTTCTTCAATTCCAAAAGGTATTTTTAGTAACGTTCATTTCGTTACTCCCATCTCTGGTATACATACAATATAGAACTCTTATTTCTGTTATCAATTAATGTAAAGAACGTAATATTATAAATTAAATTTTTACTGCTATCAATAGAAATATTACTTAATTTAAAACACAAGATTACTTTCGGAGTGAAATGTTTATTACAAACTAAAATTCTGAGGCAACATTATTAAAAATGATGATCTCGAAATTCCCACTTTCTATTTCAACTATAAATATTTTGATCCCGTCATATGTATGTAAATATACAAAGGGTATTGGATAAAGTAGGAAAGGAAAACAAGCAATGTAGCCCCTTTTCATATTTACACAATCAGATTAAAATATTTATAGCTAAGTTGGTGAGCCGTTTATTGTGAAAAATAATTCCCTATTCAGAATCACAAATAAATAAATATCCAAATATTTCAGTTGTAAAATAATCATACTATTAGGCATTATTTTTTTGCTTTTCAAAGAAACGAGTACGATACAGTGCGATTGTTATCGTATTAAAGATAACCTGATGTGGGTTTTGGTTTTAAATCAATGTTGGCATAAGTCAAAACAAAATATCTTGAAACGGAGTATACCTATATCTACAATCTACTCTGTGGGCCGAAATAAAGGAGTACGTTTTTTAATTGAAAATATTTCTTTTGGTATTTGGGCGATTCATTTTGTTTCTGCAGGGCTAATAACCTAACATGTTCTCAACATGACTGTAAATTTGAAAGCAAAAATAATGTACAGGGTTGGAGTTATAAAAAAAATTATATAACAGTGCATTTAGGCTCGTTGCAAATGAAAACTGTCTCAGCTAAAATTGTACCATTATGCTTTTTTGGTAGATAAACTATCCAGAACAGAAATTTTCCGAAATTACCGGATTTGCGAAATACCATTTTTTTATTAAATAACATTTTAACAAATAACACATTCATGAAAACAGTTTAGTAATTTTAAAACTAAGAGTAAAATATAATGAATGTGGCCAACATTATTGTTCTTGAGTGAAAATTGCCAGAAATGTGGGCACCTAACAGCCCAAAATTAAATCCGGTCGTTTTTTCTTAAGTTTGACATCAAAATGTGTCAGTAAATCAGCATAATACTGGCTAGTTATGGCTAGTTATAAGTGATGCCAATATGTTGCCAACTTCAGAAAAGTCACTCTTCCGTCAAACCGCCTTCGTATGTAAAAAAAACGAAAATTTTAATTATTGCTTTATAGAAAAACTAAGCTGAATTATTTTTGATATTTTAGGAAAAATACAAAAATGGACCAAATTCGACCATTTAAAACTGACCATGAAAGAGGCTCTGATCAAGTTAAACGATTTAGTAGATGAAAGTGATCCCGACGTAAACATTCCAAACATCGTACATGCTTTTCAAACAGCTGAAAGAATAAGACAAGATTACCCCAACGATGATTGGTTCCATCTTACAGGATTAATTCACGATGCTGGAAAAGTACGTAATTCTCTATACATACAAAGTCTGTCTAGTGCGAACGCGATACTTGGAAGAGCCAGAAGCGACACTAATTTTATTTCGCTTAGAAACAATAGGTCACATTAGGATACATTCGTAATCAAATCGCTGGCCTTTGGCACGCAAGCTAAGCAAATCTATTTCAGTATGATCGTTCACAACGTCAGAGTTGAAGCTGAAGTCGTCGAAATTACTTGCAAGCTGCAAACTTTCACTTCGACTTGCACCACAGAGTACACCATCTAACAAGAGGCGAAAGAAAGTAGTTTTCGCGATCGCAAATTTGTGTGCACATGCGTGAATTAATTAGTTTATCTGTCAATGTCATGTCGACACTTCCGTTAATTCCTCTCAGTTCACCGTGTATTATTTTAAGATTAGGTTGAAAATGAGCTACTTCTCATTACACACATGAGATGGATAATAAGGTGTTCTTATGTTAGTAATTAAAAAAAATATTCTATAGAATTGGGAGGGATTCATTCATTCATTCATTCATTCAAACGTTTGGGTTGTGCTCAACAGCCCGGGCACTTGACCTAAGTCATTGTACCATTCCCAATGTTATCTACTTCCACTCCAAAAGTTTCGTGTCCTCTATATAGGCCACTAGCTTATTTGGGGGGATTTTAAGTAGTTCTGATGGTTGTATAGTTTCCTTTCCAAAATGCTTCTGTCTGAGTCCTTCTAAGTTCTTACATGAGCAGAATATATGAATAGGTGTTTCATCCCTTAGTTCGCACTTCCTACAGAAAGGTTCACTGACTATTCCCATTCTGTACAAATGTTTCCTTAGAGTGCAATGTCCAGTAACCAGGTCGGTTACTGTCTTCAAGTGTCTCTTGCTCAGTTTCAATAAACTGGTTGAGAGTTCTTTGTTTACCTTTTTCAGTAGACTTTTTGTGTGAAGATGACCTTCTGTCAACCTCCATTTAATTTGGTGTTCTTTGTCTAGCCAGTTCCGGATTTCCCCTCTTATGTAATCCTTTGTGATTCCACAGAACGGTTCCGGACCTATAAAGTCTCCTTTAGAGCCTTGTTTAGCTAGCTGGTCCGCCAATTCATTACCAGCAGTCCCTTCATGTCCCGGCACCCATACTAGAGACACTGTGTTGTCTCTTGCCAGCTTATTAAGGGACTCTTTGCAGTTTTTAACCAGTCTAGATTTCGTGGTAGGATTGCTGATAGCCTTCAGCAATGCCTGGCTATCAGTGAATATTTTTATTCTTTGTCCGGTATAACCCCTCTTGATATTTTCATCAATACAGGCTATAGCAGCAAATGTTTCTGCCTGGAATACAGACGTGTATCTACCAAGGCTGAAGAACATTTTCTTCCTAGGTCCATTTATACCAGCCCCAGTGCCATGGTTAGTTTTAGATCCATCAGTGAACCAGCTGATATCCCCGGGATTTCCCGAGTGCATCACCTGTTGCCTAGATGGAATGATAATATTCACTCGCTCAGTGAATATATTCTCTGGTATCATACTATCCAGACCCATCTGAAAGTTTGGTTCGTCTAGTATTGTCCCAGTTATATCGGTATGTCCCCCACGTACATTGTTCGGGGTCCACATGCCTCCCGATTTCAGTCTAAGAATCGCCATCATCGCCTCTGCCCTAACAAAAAGTTCCAGAGGAGGGAGGCCTATAAGGGCTTCCATTGATGACGTGCCCGTGCTGTTCATTGCCCCGGTAATACCGAGGAGAGCTTGTCTTTGGATTGGGAGGGATGTTCATCAACACTACAATTTTTCTTAGTGTAGTGTTAGGCTTACTTTTCTCAGTGTATCAGGTAGTTTATGTGTCAATGCCTCGACGTATTTCCGCTCAATATCGTGTTAGTCCGACTTCAAAGGAGCCGACAAAGCTTTAGTCTCTTGTTAGATGGTGTACTCTGTGCTTGCACTTCGTGTAGGCTTTGGGGCATGCGCATTAATTTTTGTTATTTGTTTTTATGTTAGGTTAGGTGATATCTAACATATGTGTGATAGTCTGATAGTTTGCAATTTCTTCGAATTGTGTGGTTTAGGTTTGTTTTTCTTTATTTATCCGTACGACTGATTGATAAAAAGGATAAAATGGAGGAGGAGGACATTACTTCCACTTAACTTGCAACAATACTGATTGTTGATACAATTTGGTCTTGGTCAAAGACAAAGGAACCCTCTAAGTCGCAAAAGAAGGGGAGTGCGTCCAATTTTAATGACACGAAAGAGATTAGGAAATTAAGGATGCGGGACAGTGGAGAAAAAGAACGAACAAAGAACTGCAAGACATGTATAAGGCACCATGCAATACATGTGAAATTCAAGAGCAGCGGCTTCGACGGTTATGCCATGTCGGTAGGATGGATGACGAAAGGTGTATGAAGAAAATGCTTCTTTTGGATGAAGGAAGTAAGAAAAAAAGGGACGACCTAGGAAGAAATGAATGGATGCTGTTAAAGAAGACCTGAAACAGTTAGGGATAGAGGACTGGAACAGGATCGCAAGAGCTCGAATAAAATGGAAAAATATAAGAAAAAAAGTAGAATCTATGGGCCTGTGAGGCCTATTGCAAATTTATTATGATGGTTATGACAACTTAGGAAAATGTGCATGGTCAAATTCCACAAATTTCCCAAAATATCACGCCTGCAAATACACGACAGGCTTTTTACAACTGATGTTTTATTGTGCCGCGTTCGCTTTCTAAATCCATTTATTGGGGAGCACTAGCCCCCGTCCTTGGCTCATCTTTGTACTTGTTCAATTATTTGCCGTCATTTATTCCGGTATTTTGTCTTCTCGTTAAATCCTGCTCTGCTTAAGTCCTCTTCTACTTCGGTCAGCCATTTCGATCTGGGTCTTCCACGACATCTTTTTCTGGCTGTAATTGTAGCGTATCCTTTGTTAACTACTACTTCTGGTCCTTGTCACAATTTATGCAGCAGCCACTTTAACCTTTGAGCTTAGATGTTCCTTATCATATCATCTCAATTCAGTTCTAGTATTTATTGTTTCAATTTCCTGCTCTGCTATCTTCACTGGACCCATAATAATAATTATTATCTTCATTTTGTTTATCCTTAACTCATCCTCTTCTATTTTCGTCATAGATATCGTTTCTGCTGCAGAAATTGTATATATGTTTTTCTTGGTTTGTTCAATCAGTATTTTTCTTTTTCACAGGTTTCTATTATTGGCTTATACATTTATAAAAACACTAATAAAATACCCTGGAGAGCTATATTCGGTCACGTGATCTGGATTGTCTAGTTTAGAAGTTACATTAAATTGAAGTATAAAACTCATAATGCCATTGATAAATTGAGTTTCCTGTACAAAACGCGAGATAATTTTTTCACCAAATGGCGTTCATAAGAAATAATAACATATTTGGAAATGTCGTTGAAAAATAAGTTCAAATGTACTTTCAATTTTTTGTAATTTGTTCTGGTTTAATAAAAAAAATGATAGCTATGTTTAAAAAAGTCGAACTCCACTTTCATACCACTTTCGAATACTTTCAACAGCGTAGCCAAACGCGTAGAAGAACGGGAAATTTGAAAGATAAACGTGAAGTATCGAGGTTCGATTCCCCGCTGTGGTGTTTTCAGTATTCGAAAGTGTTATGAAAATAGTGTACCTACTACTTTTTTAAACATAATCATACATTTTTTCATTAAACCAAAGCGAATTTAAGAGAATTAAAAGTGCATTTATTATTATTTTTCAACGACCTTTCCAAATCTGTTATTATTTTTTATGAACTCTATTTGGTAACAAAGTTAGCTCGCGTTTGACTGTTTAGTACAGGAATCCCTATATCGCATGTTATAAATAACACAGTGTATAATATAATGTTGTATTGCAGGTTTTAGCCTTCTTTGATGAACCGCAATGGTGTGTTGTAGGAGACACGTTCGCAGTAGGGTGCCAGTGGGGAGAAAATATTGTATACAGAGACACTTCTTTCAAAGACAATGTGGATGGAAAAAATCCAAAATACAAGTAAGTGAATTAATTGTAATGTATCTGTATAAATATAAATTGGTTGCATAGTAATAACAGATTCAACCATTATAATATTATTTTATTTGAACATAAGATCGTTGTCAGAAAAAATTGGCATAATTCCACCAGCATGTTGCTTCCAGCACCAATCAGTTGCTGTCAGTTCGTGACCGAACCATGTTCGTAGATGATAATATGCTTGGTAGCAATCCTGCTTCTTTGTGTCTTCGGTTGGTGGCGATATCTTTAATTTAAAAGATAATTTAACAGTTGCAGCTTGATAATTGTAGAATCACAATGTATTCAAGGTCATGCTGTTTTTTTTGCATTTATAAACTGCCACAACATTGCTGTAAATACTTCATTTTTCGATTGGCCAACTTTCGCCAGAAATGACGAAAAACCTCATTTGACCCCTAAATCGTGCCTCCATGCAGCTCCCCTACATTTTAGGTGGTTGGATTTTGGGTTCCTGTACTCCTGACGGCAGCCTCAAAGGTGTTAATGATTACTCTCCAGGATCAAAGGATTTGTTTTGGATTTATTCGCCGAAAGTAATTGCTTCTTTGATCATTGAAAATACCTACACAATTTAATGAAGTGACATCTCACCCTTTCCATACAGTTTTGTAAATAAAACCTGTATGGATTGATACCTATACTCCTATTAATGCATACCATATAAATTCAACTGAAACAATAATCATTAATCAATATACTTTTGTTAAATATTTTAGCACGAAATATGGTATCTACACTCCCAATTGTGGCTTAGAAAATTTAACGATGTCTTGGGGACATGACGAATATTTATACAGAGTGTTAAAACACAACAAAACAACACTGCCACCACAAGCATTAGCTATGATCCGCTACCACAGTTTCTATCCATGGCACTCTGCTGGAGACTACGAACATTTAATGGTTGATTCAGATGAAGTCACTAAGAAATGGGTACTTAAATTTAAGTAAGTTTCAACTTTGCGCAAGTGCTACTTAAGCAATGGCTCAGCGACGCCTACCGATGCACACTGGTCATAATTGAGCACTTTTACGTTTGACACCGTGCTATATCTGTCCGGCTGTACATGTACATGTAGATACAGTCAAACAAATCAACAAGTGAATACATTTTATTGGAAACTATCTAATGAATCATTTGGAGTACAAAAAAAGAGTCTACTGTAATAAGTCTTCAAATGTCATTAAAAGCTAAAAGCTCAAGCCTTACCAAACATGGACAGGCAGTAGGATCAGGCCCATAAGTGGAACTTTGGAAGCTGCTGGCTCGACCATAATCTAGGCAGAATAGGGCTGTCTAGAAGATGAGTCAGTGGAGCACATTCTGTACTATTGTGTCGCTGCTGAACGTGTCAGAGTAGAGACACTAGGAGCTGCAGATGTGCACCGTAGGGATGCAGATTATCAACTTCCTTGTAAATATTTAGGTAACTTAAAATGGGTATTTTAACTATGTAGAAGTGCACGGTTCTGAATAGATCACTCATAGAAACCAAGCCAAATACATTGTGAGATAATATATTAAGTACCAAGTGTCAAAAACGTATCTTTAGCCACAAGTGTCTTATAAAACGAGTGACTAATAGTTATTTATGTAACTAGTGTGTAAAGTAGCCTTTTTTTTGACGAATGCGACAATCACATGAGTCGAAAAAAAGGTCTTTACACACGAATTGCATACAATATTTTTTCTACTAGCGAATATTTAATTGAAATACAAAAGTTTAATAGTAATTTTCTTTACGCACTAGTGCGTAAAAAAACATACTTTACGCACTAGTGCGTAAAGTAAGTTAAATTTTTCTTTAGAGTCTTTTTATAATAATCTAAAATAACATCATAGTTTTCTAAAAAAATTCAATTCCTGAATATAAAATACAATTGCTTACTCTAGGTATAGTCGGAAGATCTCAATTTAAATTTTAAATGTCAGATTCAATTCACAAAGAAATGTCAGTCACTCACCGCCAACTTATACCTATTTACCGTATTATTTCCAGTACTTAATAATTATTTAACAATAATTGTTAAATAATTATTAGGTTATTTTACCGAATTCTATAGGTTTCTATCTCCAATTTATGAAAAAAACTTTGATTTAATATTCGTTTATTATACCTATATTTTTATAAGACTGGATATCTATAACTACATACATATTGGAATTTTTTCTTTACGCACTAGTGCGTAAAGTAAAACTCTTTACGCACTAGTGCGTAAAATAAAGTTTTACGCACTCGAAAATGTGTCTAAAGTACGTACTTTACACACGGTAGTAGAAAAAGATTTTTTTTGACACTTATTGCTTACTAAAATTTTTCTACGCCCGCAGTATATATAGTATATTATACACTATAAGGTGGTGAAGACTATTAATTATTATTGACTCACTCGTTTCATTGAGCACTCGTTCCGCTTCGCTCCACTCGTGCCTCAGAAAACTGTTTTTGACACTTGGTACTTAATATACTATTATAACATGCCTAATAATTTGTGTTTGATTTTAGCCAATACGACTTGTATACAAAGAGTTCTGATGTACCAGATATTGAAAAATTATGGCCCTATTATGAAAAACTTATTGAAAAGTACATTCCTGGAATATTAGAGTGGTAAATTAACGAAGAATACATAATTTATCATCTATTTCTTAAATGACATAATATTTTATGTTAAACAACGAACTGTTTAGAGAGATAGTTGAAAATTCAAAATTTGTTAAAATATTGTGAATATTAAAATGTTTTTGTTAGAAGTAATTCGAATAAAATAAAGGATTTTCCCAGTTTTGTTTGTTGTTTGCTTTTTACTTTAGAATTAAATGCCACTATCAATAATTCTTGACTTGATTGATAAAAAATAGTTGATTATTATTCAACTTTCTGTAGTCTGTCATCTTTACTCGTCGATATAGACTTCGTTTAACGTAAGAAGACCCCGCTTGAAGTTGCAGTCGTATCCGCGAACTTGTTTTCAAAACCAGCGCCATATTGTAAAATTGACATTCGACTTCAAATCAGTAGCGTAGCTTTATCACATTTTGTAGGTTAACACAAAATAATAATATTAAAAATGTATTTATCAACATATAATTTAAATAAAACATATTTGGGAATTCTTTGAAGCTTTTTGATATATTTTCACATACACTTGACACTGGTATCGCTAAAATATTTATACTTTCAATATTATCGATTGGCATCGTTCGATTGTAACGCCAATTGCATGAAAAGGTCGTTACATGGCGACAGATAAACAAGATCGATATTGATTTCTGCGCAAGACAGTTCGCAAACTTCACGTGGCTTCTTCTTATGTGAAACAGATTCTAGCTATAACTACTGAATAACTTAGCCACTGGGCCACTGCCAATTGTGCACTAGTGGGAATTTGTTATACTTATTTGTAATTTTGTATTAGGTTTATACGATTTTTTAATTTGCTAATTATCTTGTGTAATATTTTCCTTACTTTACGCAGCTTTTTTTTCAAAAACTTTATTTTATTAAGCATGTGGCATTTGAAATTAATTAGAATATGAGACAACGTCTGACATCCAGTAGTCCAACCTTACATTATTTTGTGAACAGATAACAGTAATCTAGCATTATTGAAATTTGTAGTTACTAGTGACATCTACTAACAGCATTTCACAATATAGTATTAAATGTAAACATTGCAGAAATCTAGTTTATTTACTCTTTGTTGGTAATGACAGAAATGACGTAAGATTACAGCCACCTGAAGGTTGTTGTTTTTGGTACATTATTATGATTTTTTGTAAAGTATGTATCTCCTCCTAGATAACATATTCAGTTCGGTTTAAGTTGATCCATAGACAAGAGCAATAAAAGTTAAAAGATGGCCTGGACGAAAAATCAAATTTTGCTTACTGTGCTTATGGTGGTAACTGGTAGTATTAATTCACTAAGTACAAAGTAAGTAAATATTAGGTTATGTTTATTAAATTTTGCAATCTATCAAAAAACAGAATCCAGTCATTCTATTCTGCTACGTTTTGGAAAGTAGAAAGGATAATGATTTCCAAAAGCAACTAGTCATAATGAGATTTATGAAAAAATGTTTAAATGTTGAAACACTAAACGAATTAGTCATTTTTTTCATCCGCCTACTTAAAAATTAATTAGGAAGACCAATGATACAAAATACATATTATTGATTACAATAAAAATTGATCATTTTTCAATTCTTCAAATATCATATATTATTTTCTGTACTTCACTAAATTTGAGCATTATTTGTCTATTAATTGGATTACCATTACCGAGAATAATTTTCCTTTCATTTCAAAAATATTTCCCTTTGTTTTTGAGACAATAAAACTTAAAACTAGCTAACTCTGGAATACCTACGTGTTAATAACTTGACAAGTATTTCATACTATTTCACTATGTATGTTATTCTTTAATGGTCTATCCATATAATAAAACACATGTAATTTGCTTTTGAGACACAAGTAAAGTATTCTTGTTTTTAAAATTTTCGAGAAAATGATTCATGTTTAAACACAAAAAGTTGGTATTGTAATATACCTAAATTTATTTATATTTTTAGATGGGCAGATATTTTAAAGTCTGTAGACAGATATGGTAATGAAAAGGAATTCAATCACCCATTTTTTCAAGCATGTGGTATGTTCATTGGAGAACTGACATGCCTATTGACATTTAAAATTTTATACATATATTATAGCAGAAGAGCGGTAAGTTTATATATTTCAAATATTGGGAATGGGATAAAGACTTTTGAACTGATTTTGCAAAAAATTGATGGTACATATGAGGCTGAAACTGAACGTAGTCGTCGGTACTTCCAAATACTTCCCTTAAAAATTATTATATTCTATCCACCATCACCATTCACTGTTGACAGAAATGATAATATAAAATTTCACAAAAAATGTTGTACATTTTATACACATCATAGAAATTTTATAGAACTTCTTCTGTATCTATAACTCAGCTATTTTGAAGATTCCCCATAGAAAAATTTGCAGTACACTCAGAATTTCCAGAAAAAAATCCAAAAAATATATTTTCTTCTTCATTTCAATCACCACATTTTGTCCCAATATTTTATACTTACAAAAAAACAGTTCTTTGGATGTCACTGTACAGGAAACTAATTCAAAAAGACATTTTTTGTTCAATTTTAACAAATAATTTGATTGGTTGCATATATGTTTATTATACATAAACATTTTGCAAATTTTAAATGACAAATGTCAGAAGAAGAATATGCTAGAGGACACAATTTTAGATACTTTATTTCAAATGTTTTAAATTATATATGTTTTTGTGGAATACTATTGTGAAAATGCATTTAAATTGTGAATTTAATGTGTGTTATAAAATATTCAAGAAGAGATTATTTTCCATTTTCCTTCTTGAAGAACTTAAGCATTGAAATTTGGCTGCAGCACAAGACACACATGAACTACTTCTTTTATATGCTTATGCTTATGATTTATTAAACATATTAACTTTGGAGCATTTTTTGAGGTAGGTACATATTTTTTATGTAACTTATTTATTGAAAAAGTCCATATTTTTTAAAATGCTATATTTAGAACAGTATTAGAGAAAATAGGAAAAGAAGGAAAAGAAAATATTATTTTTAATTGTTTCCTGTAAATTTAAACTGTATTTTATCTAAAATATCAGATGAAATAGTTGTCTGTGGTTCTGTATAGTTCACACTGATATAAAGCATTTATTAATCATAATTCCAATTATCAGAACAGAAGGAGTACATTATAAGCTCATTATTATACTTCACTGAAGATAAATTCACAACACATTGTGATAAAATTGTAGAAACAAGGATTACTCCAAATTAGTTTTGATAGAATATTGATATATTTTATCCTGCCGCATTTTATGTTCTACTGTTTTTCCTGATACAATATTATTGTGTTAATTTAGATTTATAATGTACATATACAGAGATATTGATTATAAATTATCCAATGTATATTTTTGTTATCATCACAGATATATTAAATAATGTTAAAGTTGTAGTATTGATAGTGTCTCATGTATCATAGAAAACAGTGGTGTACCATAGAAGGGGGGTGGGATAATATAAACTTTTAATGGAACACTCTCTATTTTATATTATCTTTGTAAAGCCCATATTTTTCAGAATTCAAAAATATCCTTCAGCTTAATTTACTATTGTTTAATGCATCCCAATATATTCAGTGTGTTTTCCACTGAAATTGTAGTCTCTCATTATCTTGCATGCTCTCTTTTTTTCCATGCTGTATCTTACTTGAACACATTTGTTTATTTAACAATGAGTAATATTAATAACAAGGAATAAATTAATAATATGTATTTTGAACCTTCCGATTTTAGATAAAAATGAACTGTAGTCATCAAAATTATGACGCTTTCACAGATTCAAGTTTCCTGTTTGTGTATTTTAATGAAACTCAATCATCAACAATATTCACCAAGCACTATACAGTGTAGATAAATATTTAACGTTATAGGTACATACAGTTTGTCCCAAATGAAGAAGTATGTTATTGAAAGTTATACATCTTGTTATAATTTAGAATCCAATCAAATATTTGAAAAAATGCAAATTTCAAATATCCTTTATTAAACTTAGTGCTAGTTTGCTAAATTATCGTTGGATACCGTATCTGTTGAGGAAAAAACAGCCGAGCTGCAAAAGATAGCTTTTCTGAAATTCGCGGAGTGCTTGCTTTTTTTCGGTGGTTCAATCTTGGCGCATGAGGAATGGAAAACAGTGAACAAACTGCCTTCTTGTGTATAGATGTATACATATCGTCCTAGGTTAACCTCTTCACTTGGGTGAAGCTCAAGCTACCCTAAAGGCAATTGCTCTGAGCTGTAACCTTATCGTATCTCTTGAAAAAATGGCCAGTCTAAGAGAAATGAAAGCCTTGTACAACCAAATTTAAATTCCTAAAATGTTATAATGGTTTTCAAGAAACTTATATTATAATTTTTTTGCTGATGGTTCCATATATTTTAATTTTTCATAAATTGATCTTCTATAATAACATTCGGCGCCGAGTACCTATTATCTATAGAGGACAAATTCAAATTCTCATTGTAAGATTATCAAAGTGATTTGTTTTTTTTATCTGATATAGATACTATATTAATATGAAGAGTATGAAGATTAAAGAAAAAAAAATAATTGTCATATAATATAGATATCATTAAAAATTGTTTACTTTAGAAATACTTTGTATAATCAAATCTAATACTTATGCCAGTGGCGGCTCGTCGTATAACTGTAAATACTGATATTTGATTTTTTATTAGTTTTATGTTTATGAAACTATTCCATCTTAGCTTATTACAAGAAACCGCACATTCGAGAGGCAGTAACAATGTCATAGGGTGGATGTACACGATATTTTTTATATATATATTTTTTCCTGGCATGTGCACTCCTATCCTATTCCCTTTTTTGTTTTCCAATATTTATAATAGTGGTATTATGATCCCATTTTTTTGTAGCTATATTATGTATTGAATTTCTTTAAAAAGTTGAACTTTTTCATCATCCTGTGGCATGTTCCAGGTTTTCTGATCTCTAAAAAAATGTTAGATAATGGTTTCCTATGTAGTCTTGCATTTCAATTGGTAGCATCTATTAAATTAATCATAGTACCTACTAAAATCATCAATAAACCTTAAATTTCTCACAGGATGGTTCAGAAGATGCCAACGAACTGACGAAAGGTAATAGAAACTTCAATCCGCTTATTCTCTTCATCCCAGCTATGTGTGACATGACAGCAACATCCATTATGTACATTGGACTGAATTTAACATATGTATCGAGTTTCCAAATGTTTCGAGGATCTGTGATAGTTTTTGTAGGTATACTTAGCAGAGCATTTTTAAATAGAATTCTGAGCAAAAAGCAATGGTCCGGTATATTTTTAATTATAATCGGACTGGCGTTAGTTGGTGCAGCTGATTTCATTTATAAAGATCCAAACAGTAGTCATGGGACGAATGATGTAATTACAGGTAAGTTTTTTAAAAATGTTTAATAATTAGGTAGTCCTAATTTAATTTGGCAACATTACAGTCTATTATTTCTTCATTTAAAAAATGCACACAGAGATATAGTAATGAAAGTAAACTAACGAAAAATGAATGTTTTTATGTAGGCATAAGCTAACCAAAAGTTATCAAAAATCTACATAATATGCTGCTCAAAAATTTTATAAAGCTAAATTGCTTTATTGTCTATTGTTATTATCAAGACACAAGACAATCCCTAAAGCCAAATAAAATAACCTTTCAAAATAAACACTCTTGTGTATACCAGAAGACCAAAAAATTTTGTTTGCCTTGGGATGGCATATTGAATTTTATTTGACAGGTCTTTGGATCACTTAATAATTCATTATTTTCATTTTATTCGACAGGTCTTTGGATCGCCTAATAATTCATTATTTTCATTTTCAGGTGACATGCTGATTATTATAGCACAAATTATTCAGGCTGTTCAAATGGTGGTTGAAGAAAAATTCGTATCTGGACAGGATATTCCACCATTACAAGCAGTTGGTTGGGAAGGTAAGTTCTTAAAAGCATGTAAAATGTAATCCTTCAAAATAATTGTGTCAAAGAATTATTTAAGTGCAGATTTCTTGTGTAATCAGTTTTAAAATGGTATGGGAATACCTTGAAAAACTTGATCAATTACACGAGAGCTACATTGTCATCCTACTGTGGGTAGGGAACAATTTAGCAGAAAAAACTAGCAAAAGAGGGCCAAAGAAGGCTTTTGGGGACCTGAACACTTTTACAGTATCAGCAGATACCATAAAACCAAGAAGATCGAAAGAATGTTTGACAGGTGTCCTAAAAACTGTCGCCTGTATGACTACTGCAAAAAGCTCAAACTAGTAGAGAAGGAAGAATGTAGATTTTTGGGAATGGAAGAAGAAACCTCCATCTACATTACTGCCACTTGCTGAATATATGACACTATACCTGGAAATAACTGGATATAAGAAAAAAGTATGCCTGAAATGTAGCTTGTGGATATCCTAAACTATGACTGAAGGGAATAATACTCTCTGAAACTTCCCCCTGGAACTGAGTAAAAGGAGGAGACACAATATATCTTCCAGGTCTCGTTGAATGTTCACCTCAAAAAGTTGCATCTGTAAATTTTCAATGTTTAGGTTCCTTAAGGTTGATGATGTTAAGAGCCCGGGGCGGGTCGCATGTTAAAAATAAACTGTAGGAACTATTAAATAATTCTTTCAAGGTACTGAAATATTACTCATTAAAATAAAAATATTTCACACGAGATTAAATTTTAAATCTTTATTGATAATTATCACTAAGTTAAACCAACAAATCTAAATTCTTAGAGATTTAAATGATAAATCATCAATTTAATTTTACTATTTATTGTCACTTGTGAATGAATTAATTTTTATCAGGCTTAGGTGGCAACTGCAGCAAAAAAAACCGATAATAAAATTTGGTTTTTAGATTATTTCCACTTATTACAAGTGCCTTATCATTCAAGTACGTTTACGACCTGGACTTTAGCACAGAAAAAGTTGTTTTGAATATCATTTTAACCCCTTATACCGAAATTCATCACAAAATTTTGAATTTTTTCATTTTTTTCTCCCACAAACAAAATGATTACAAGATATCAAAGGTAATAGTTTAATACTATTATAGCGCCTTACAGAGTCTTTAAAATGTCGAAGACCGTTCACTATGAAGCAACAACTACTTCCATGGCTATATACCACGGACATTAAATTACACTTCTTAGGACACTGTGAATAAAGTAGATAATGATAACAAGATATTGATCAATTTTATCATTAGTTTTTATTAAATGTCAAAGTCTTAGTCAATGATCAAAGAAATAAACTGCGATTGACTTTAAGATAACAAATCTAAATAATCCGGATGTTTGGTGATAATGCTCGTAGTATCAGAGAAGTTGCTGCAGAGTTTAACTCCCTAACGTGCTTGCTATAAATGCTCTTTTTAACGAAACTGACATTAAATTGATATTTAAGTTTATCAAAATGGTCATCCTGGTCGAAATCAGAAGATGTTTTGTACGTTCTTACATACATTGAAAGAAGGTGGCGATAATAAAAGATAAGACTTTTGTTATTTGGCCCAAAGTCATTTTTTAAATGACAGTTGTATCCTCTCAAAATTGTAGATACTGGGCCATACATAAGCAATCCTCAATGGGTAATAATAAGAGCAAAAAGAGAAATTTCCTAGTTTAAGGGATACCACACAATAAAAAAGACATAAAATAATAAAGATCACTTTAAATATAGACAACTCTAAAAATGTTTATGAAACTAAGCTCACTTTACCGCAGTAGAAAAAGACACTTTACCTAAAGCCTCTTTTTCATAAAGTCGACTCTACTAACTTTATGACACCAGCCCTTATTTTTGTATGTCTATATCTTATTAATTTGAAAATGTCATTTTCAACCAAAGTGTGACTAATGAAACGATTTTATTGTTTTAGGATTGTTTGGATTCAGTGTGTTGGCTCTTCTTCAAATACCATTTTATTACATTAGAGCAGGTCCTCCGGTGACTACTAAATCTGGAGATCGTTTAGAAGATGTCATTGATGCATTTGTTCAAATGGGTAATAGTGCAAAACTTACAACTGCAATATTTGGTAAGAATGTTTTAACTTTATCACTTTTCATCTTGGGTGCACCATACCATAATATTGAGTAAAATGTGAGGAAAAATGCACATCTTATTGAATTGATAATGTCTAATTATTCCTAAAGATCAACTCCATTAAGTACAACAAAGACATAATTCCAACTCGTTTCATATGCGCTAGATGGCCTGGTCACTAACAGCTGATACTTACCATTACAAAACTAGTTTTAGTGGTTAATGGATATCAGTAAAAATAAAATTTGGCCACTCGTTCGATAAGATGAAAACAGATGCAACCGTACCATTCCAAATCTTCTGTTCCTAGTAGAAAAAAATTAGTTAGTTAACTCAAGTTAATTAGCACTAATACTTTTCCAAAATATTATGAACACTTTTATATTAATTTGTTTCAAAACTTTGGGTCATTATGAATTTCTTTCAATTTATTTTTCATGAATTTGTCTTGTAAATAGTGTATCGTGTAGCAAGAGATAACAGATGATGATTCCAGAGGAGAATGAAGTGGCCTGGCATAACCCAAAGTCTGAAATCGCTTTTTATCCCACACCACACACTATTTTTCATTTACCCTGTATTGAAACTGCGAGTTCCAATGTCTGGAGCAGCAAACCAGTCATGAATCCTGTTATACTGATTCAACAGAGGGGCATTAGAAGCTGTAAATAAATTTCCAAGATCACCCAACTTCAGTTAAATCTTGCTATTGCTATAAATTACTCAATGGATTGGGGTATCGATAAATAAATCACAAGACTAATATATCAATTTGAGTTTAATATTATATTTCAGGTACCGTCATCTCAATCGCCTTCTTTAATTTTGCTGGCATCAGTGTCACCAAAGAACTTTCAGCTACTACAAGAATGGTTTTGGACAGTGTTAGAACGATTTTCATCTGGATTTTCAGTTTAGCATTCTTCGGCCAGGAGTTCCATTGGTTGAACGTGAGTTTCAAATCTAAACAAATAAAAAAAATATCAATTAGTTAAATGTGAAATTGAATTTTTTATACAGGGTGTTTCATTGGGAAAGGGCATAACTTTAACTGTAGATGGGGATCACTTTGGTGCTTCCAAAAACCAATAATCAATGTGTCTTCTGCACTTCATAACCGAGATACAGGGTGTTTTATAAATTTATCGTTTTACCTTTGGAGCTACAGTGCAAATAAACCATTTATGGATGTTATCAGGTGAA
>CAJUYI010000988.1:0-44244 GCA_910591695.1 Galerucella pusilla | reverse complement strand
GATGATGACGATTTAGAAATAATTGATAGGTATAATTGAATACGGCAGTTATATATAATGGAAAATTATTTCAATACATTCGATCCTTCGACGTTTTTTCTTAGATTTAGAATAACGAAGGAAACTGCTCCCAATTTTCTTGGAGAAATTGAAATTGTTTATTTTTCTATAACATTTTTATATTTGCTAATAATATCTAATAATAATGATTTGATAAGTGTTGTGAAATTTATTCCACGAGATCGTTTTCGTTTTTCTCCGCTCATATTTAAACGTGATTTAAACTACTAAAATGACTCGGAAGAAAAAATACTTATCAAAACGTGAAAACCAAAGATGACACCAACTAATATTAAACACATAGATCAAACGACTGCCGTTAATTGGTTAATTCCTGACAAGATCTTCTTTTTCAAAAAAATATTTTAAGAATTGCGGCGTTGTCAAATGGAACCTCCCACTTAGTTAAGGGAGGTACGGCGCGAACGAAGTTCCACTTAAATTATAAGTGTCACTTAGTTAAGTATGACTTTTTAGGATAATTGGTGCGAATGGCCCTTAATCACCCCTTTTGTATATTTGCTTTTTCTTGTTTTATTTTCAACAAAGCATTATGATCTAGCCAAGTAAATTGTTATTGTCCATGCTCCTCTCTTCTTGTTGATTATATAAGTTTCGAAGTAAAATCTTCTTTTGACATCAGGTTTCAATGTTCAATTATTATTTAAATAATAAAAATATCCACGAAAATTGACTGACTTACCTGAAAGTTCTTTCCTTTGAGTAATGCCATTTCAGCTTCTTTCCTCGTTTTGTAATTCAAAGTTATACTTGGGAGTGAAGAATCAATTTCATAATCAGCAATTTCTCCATATTGCTGTAAAAAAAAAACAAACAAAAATAAGAAATGTCAAATGTCATGTTGAGTTATGATATAGGTTTCATCTGAATGACATAAACAAAAAAAGCGCTGATCCTTATCATTAAGTAAACATTATCTAAGAAAAATCGCTTACCTGGAAATGACTTAAAACGCCAACTTGCTCATCAGTCTCGTAGCCTGATACCAGAAGTCTCGTAGGTCGGTGATCTACCGTATGTTTTTGAAAAGCAGTAGTTACAGTAGGTGCCAGAGCCGTCACTGAATTTATCAAAGATGTGGCTGATGGAGTTCGATTTATACTGCGGACGGGTTTCGGTTCTAAAAATAATGATCAATAAGGAATTTTTACGTAAAAATGTATGACATTGACTTCGAGCAGAATATGGCAAATAAAAAGTTAACAAAAAAGGGGCCGTTAAAGTATTACGTAAGTACTTTATTTATTTATTTATTTTTAATACAATATCCAACGTGACACGCCCAATTCCAGGATAAGATGAAAAAACACAAATATGTTCTACATAACAAAATCTATGATAGAAAAAAGAATTAATTAAACAAACCTGAAAAAAAACTTAATACCTAATAAGTAATACTGATTATTTCTTGCACACCAAAATCTACAAAAATCTGAGAAAATTGAGGCTTTCCGTACTTAAAACTTCCTCTGTATAAATGATACTTACTCAAGTTATTTTTTGACAACAGATGTCTGCTAACTATTGGCGCATATCTTCTGACGACTCCTCTCCCCCTAATCGGTTTTGCGCTAGCTACACGGGCTTTCAATTCCAAAAGTTTCTTTTGAATCTCCGAAGTATCTGCACCTTCTTGCTGCTTAGTTATCAAATCCAATTCGGTATCCAACAATTCTTTTTGGGTTTCTTCTTTAGTCTTCTTTGTCCCCGGTGAATTTTTGACGGTGAGAGCGGCCGTTTCCAGATCTTTTTTGATTTCTTCTATGGCTTCTTGAGTTTTCTTAATGGTATCTTTGATGACGTCACGTTGAGGACCGGCGGGAACTAGAAGCAACAAAAATGTAAAAAAATGATTCAAAACTCATAAATTAGGTAACTTACGTTTTTCCATTTTTTCGATAAGAATCTTCTGTTGTACCAACTGTTTATCGAGCAGCTCTTGCTTCTTTTTTCTCAAGTCACTTTGTATCTTCAACACTTGTTTCCTTTGTACATCCTGATTCTTTTTCACTTTCACTTGATTTGCGATCAATTCCTGATTTTTCATAATAGCTTCTGTCGCTTGTTGTTTACTCTCTTCTTTAGTTACAGGTTTCTTTTCTTCGTCGGGCGCGTACGGCGTTTGAGTTTCGTCCGCTTTTGGTTGAACTAGATTCAAAACTTTATTAGTATTGGGCACTACAGAGGGATTGCCACCTCCTAAGCGATCTTTAATAGAGCGCTGTTGTGCTGGAGGCACGTTCTCCTGTTTACCTTCGCCTGTTCCCGCCGCTCCGGGAATCTGCGGTTGGACATTGTGCCAAAAGACCTTAATGAAACGATTGTTGAGAACTGCCTCGGTACTGCGGTATGCGGCATTCGCTTCCGCGTGACTAGAAAAGGTTATTAGAGCAGCTTCGGGATCACCTTCGAACTGGACCTGCAAATTAATACTACAGTTATTTCTATAGTTCCTAATAATATTTAATACCTAACATCTCATTGTTAAATAATAATAAATAGCATAGAAAGACTAAAATTCAACTAACCTGAATATTTACAATTTTTCCAAACTTCCCAAAATGATTATTGAGATGTGTGATACTATTCAATCCTTGTGGTACTTTCTTCAATTCCAATGAACAATTTTGTGGATTCTTATTTCTCGGACCTAAGCGATTGAAATCAAAGATCTTTTTCTTGTACATATTTTCGTGATCCATATTATTACCGAAATTAGGTGGATGATTATACATGGGATTGTACGTTTCCGGTTGTTTATTATCCATCACAGGAACTGGTATCAATTCACGGTTGTGATTTGGTTGAGGGATAAAAGGACCCATCGGCGGAACCTGCTAATTAGAAACGTTCTATTAGTACATGCCGGGCTGTATGAAAATTGCAGGACACAGCTCATGCTATTCGTTGAAACATTGCCTGCAATTGTATTTTTGTTTAAAACTTCAATGCATCGTAATTTAAATAACTTATTCTGTTTATATTGAGTCGAGTGATATAAATTTGTTGGAATAACAATATGAAATATTAAAATTTATTTGTTTATAATCAAAAATAATCTATCGATTCAATGAATTAGATAATTTCCAGGTATTTTCTCAAACTTGTTGTCACTTGGTTATAGCCACTCGAGACCTTTTGGCTCTTATATAGATTGCCTGGCAATAAGTTTTCTAAAATCTGTCAAATTATGATCACTCTTCAAAAAATAATAAAGTTAATATACTCACCCTTACCATACCCATAGGTCGGGGTCCTCTAAACCTTCCATCCCTCCACATATGCGGAGCTTGAGGATTATACGGATTATCAGCCCTTAAAGGCATCCTCTGGCCCATCATCGGATGACCTGGAGCATTCAGAATAGGATTTGGTACAATTCCTGATGCTACAACGGGTGGCGCACCATTGGGATTGTACGTTAAAACTCTTGTTAAAGCCGCATCTTCGAGTACCACAGGATCAATTCCGTGATCAAAAGGACACATTTCACCGCGCATACAATAACCTATAAATATATTTTTTTCACTTTTTTTTCAGAATTTTTAAAAAAATAGTTATAATTGTTATCAAATAAGTCCAAATACATTCTTATAAATAAGTATACAGAGTGTTTGATTAAGAAAGGTGAGCAGCAGTATACCAGATGGTATTTAACATACAATTTCTAGAAAAAAAAATTGTAACAACCATTTAGAGAGTAATTTGCCATGATAGATAATATGGAAGTCTAATATTTTCTCTCTATATTTTGAAATGACTGCTGAGGGAGAGTGGGAATGTCGATTTAATAAGATTAACAGCCCAATATTGTTCAAACGTTTTTAAAAAACGTAAAAGTGTTATTTGAAAGAGAATTAAATAAATAAATTCATTTAACAATTCGGTGCTGGGCGGGTAAAAGGGGTTAAGTCAAATTTTTGTGAAACTGAGGTCAAGTCAGTATAGCTTATAATTTTGAAGTTTCTGTTATTGTGCAGAGGGAGCTAAGTCATTTAAAGTGAAACTGGTCGCCCATCTAATTGTGCTTAATGTGGTATGTCAAAAATGTGGGTGAAGTTCATGTGCATACTGAGTTATCTTGAATTATTCCTTTTGACACCACATGTTTTCTCCAACTTTCAGCATTATTGACTTAACCCCTTTTACCCGCGCAGCAGCTACAGTTTACATTACAATAACTCAACTAAAGAAAAAAGAAATGACAAGGATCACTTATGATTGATGCGATATCTAACACTTCTTCCAAGTTCATCCTTGCTGAAAACTTTATTAAGCTACACACATAAGCAGTAAGAGGTGACCAAGTGCAGGCATCATAATGTTCTCCAGCTCTTCCGTAGACCTTATTTTGGCCACCCTTGCTATAAATACACATTATGCACCCATCCGTGAACAAAACATTTTTACAATCATTCATTGTCAATAACTGATGTGTGCATGAACAAAAGGAAGTCTATGTCTTTTGTGAGCTGCAGTTAACAGCTCTTTGGCAGGACTAAAAGGTACGAAACCACTTTCACCCAACCTTAGGCAGACAATAAATGTGCTAATTTTTGTTCCATGTACTTGCTGATGACCAATTGAATAGGTCACACAGATAGGCGAATAAAATTCATACGTTTCTTCGCATCCCGTTAACTTACTACATTTTTAGCAATGGTACAATCTGATCTTCAATACTTTTCCTTTATTCAAATCTTTACACTTCACTATATGAAAGCACACATGAAATTTATAACTAAAAAATTCTCCATACCTTTCTCATCAAAATCCCTACATCTCTTTTTGCCAGCTGTAGATACCACCATGCTAGGTACGTTCTGAGAATTTCTTCCATCTGCGTCCAATGTCTCTGGTAAAGGAGTTCCCGGTCTAGATCCAACATCTTTGTCTTTGGCCGAATCCCTACGGTCTTTCTTATCCAATGACCTTGATCTACTTCTACTAGCTGAAGATCTATTGTTTCTATATCTAAGAATAAATTTTAAATGTTAGATAACTTGGCCTCAAAATAAACGGTCAACTGATCTTACCTATTCCTATGTGAATGCCGTGGACTCCTTGACCTTGACCTAGCTCTTATAGGTGACGGCGTTCGAGACAATCTCCTTCTATCATACCTTCTTGGGGGTGATTTATTTCTCCAGACCCTAGGTCTGTCTCTTTTCTCCCTCTCTATTCTGTGTTGTTCAACACGTTCCCTTGATTTTTCTCTAGAACGAGATCTTTTAGCTCGGTCCCACGATCTGGATCTAGACCGAGTTCGATTTCGTGATAGAGAACGATGTCTAATTGGAGATCTTCTGCGAACTGGTCGATCTTCTCGTTCCTATTAAAAAAATCGTAAATACAACACTTTTCATTGCACAAAAAAAAAAAAAATTTCGGATTTATGTACACTTTTCAACCTGGCTAGGGTAAAATATAATTGATTGCTTTGTTGTTTAAGCCAATCTTAAGTTTTTAACTAGGTAATTTAAAGAATTCAATTTAGAACGACGAGTTTTCCAATAAAGGTACTAATCAATGTGAATTCCCAAGAACTTTACAAGGTCACTGGAATTGAATACATTATCATTTAATTGTTTGCTTATAGCTACTCTTGAATAATCTGTTTTAGTCACTTCACTATAAGTATCAGCATACTTCACATTATTACTTACTGTATCTGAAGTCTTTCTATTTTCTCTATCCCTTTTA
This sequence comes from Galerucella pusilla, assembly GCA_910591695.1. Classification (NCBI taxonomy): domain Eukaryota; kingdom Metazoa; phylum Arthropoda; class Insecta; order Coleoptera; family Chrysomelidae; genus Galerucella; species Galerucella pusilla. Next base: position 38,460 of record CAJUYI010000988.1, on the reverse strand, counting down.
GTTTCCAAATCTTTTTTTGCATTTCCATTTACAGCTTCGTTTAAGTTTGGTAGTTCACTTGGTTGTACTATTATTTTAGATTCCTTGACTGGTTCTTTGTTGATAGTTTTAGTAGCAACATTTGGATTGGGAGGATTGGTATTTGGTATCACTGGGACATTTATATAATCTTTCGTGGCTAATGTTTGAAACACTAAATCCACAAATGGTCCAGTCTCTGGAAACAAAATATAAAATGAATTAACAATTTTTGCTTGACAAGATCATAACAGTGCGGTAAGTCTGATATATTGTCTTTGAATAAAATTTAGACCAGTTGTTGCCAGCCTGAAGGCACGTATATTAAGCTGAGGGGGCCATATTGGAGGACACCTTCCGGACCCTGCTCATAATTTGTTGCTAATTTGTTACTAAATAATTGATTTTGTTGCTCCAGCTGTTGCCAAGTATTGTTGTTGTATAGTTGCCTGTATTTGATTTGAATTGTGCTTGATTTCTCTATTGCAATGATACAAAGATTTACTAGGTTATACAAAGTATTTAAAAAAATCCAACTACTTGCAGACCAGCTTCCATATGTAAGAAACCATGCAACTGTACTTGCGACTAGTTTTAAAATATGTGCCTTTAGGCTGGCTACAACCAGTCTTATTTTTATTGGTATATTTTTGAGGATTCACAAGATATTGGACTTTATCGCATTATTGTGACAAATCAGATGTTACTTTCAGAACCACCAATAATTTTGTTTTGGATTGGTGACTTTCAGCTTAAAGGAAATAGATAATATAACATATATTTTGTGATACATATAAACTCTTCTGACCTCTTCACCGCATAATATTTCCTAAAAATGGATACATACCTCCTTCTAGAAAAACATCCAACTGACCAATCATACTTTTTCTAAGTTCATCTTCAGATTTATCTTTCTTTATTAAAGCTATGACGTATTTGGCTAATTTAGCTGGATCTGCCTCACACCTGAAAATATATAATGTAATTAACAATTCAATATTTAAATTCTTACAAAAAGATTTAAGGCTTGTAAATTGTTAACAAATATGTTTAATAAGTATAAGTACATAATATTTTTGTGATGATTCCACAAGTTTGTAAATCAAACTTTGGATTAGAACTATTGAGGTAATTTGATTACCATACATTATAAATAAAAGTGAATAGAATTGAACACTGGTGTACTGAAACCTGTGGACATTCTAAAATTGGACTACTAGTTACCTAGACTTTCCTTAGAATCTAAGTAGAAGATAGATATTTTACATCTCAGTGAATGAATGTTTGCTCCAAATAGGTATAAATACATAAATGAAAAATAACTATAAAAAGCCACTATGGTTTACTATTGTCATCAATTCCGATACTTATGAACAAGTTTGAATGTAGTGAGAACATATTGCTAAAATATTAACATCGTTTTTGTTTTTGATAGATGACAGATTTCAACTGATATATAGAAATATGATAAGGTAATTGTTCAAGAAGTTAATATTAAACTTGCACAAATGTTGGGTTCATAGAATATAGACATATTGACTGTATTGAGATGAAGCAATCAAATACATCTTTTGTTACAGCCATTCACTTTCACCAATCAAGAAAATGTGTTCAATGAATAATTAAAAACTGACATTTCACTTTGATATTCAACTTACTTTATCCTAAAAATAAACAAAATAAATAGGTCTTAGCCTGCCTAATAACAACAAAATGATTATTCCTGTATAGTCAACAGATCAATACCTATGAATATTTGTTAATGAGCAAATCAGTCAATTTATACTTATGGCTTTAGAAGTAAAACATTCAATTCTTATATTATGCTATATACATAGTTTGTAAAAAAAATAGCTCAAATAACAAATATTTGAATAAAGTAGGTATTCGCTAGGTGAACATAAGCTGCTTTTCTACAATATATAGCAATATTTTATACATCTTATTACAATACCATGTTTTGAGGAATATTCAAGTCACTGAATTCAATAGCATTATATATTTATAAATACATTAAAAATACCAAGAATTCGGTACTTTTCTGTTTTACAGCTCTTCCAATTTGTTAAAAATTATAACTTCCATTTTTTATATTGTTTACCTACATAAAAATATGAAATATATATTTGAAATTAATTTACTGTGAAAGGCATATACCAAGTAAAATTATGGTCAATTATTTATCAGGATTGAAAAAAAAATAAAATGGGGGTCATCTTACATAGGCTTCAAAACAGCTGTTAACCATGTCTTGAAAGAATCGATTTGATCTACAATCATTGTGATATCTTGATTATTAGATGAAAATATAGTATAAGATCAATTCTGTACACATAAATTTTATATTTTTTGGTAAAAATTGATATCACATTCATTAAACTTGACTTTACTCTCTAGAAGCACTGATTGACTAATACCAACTGAAAGAAATTAAATATTTCTATTTATATCTTTTACGTGCCTCCAACTACGAAATCGAAAGTTCCTAAAAATAGATAACGGGATTTAAATCAAGCTTATTTATAGTTTTCCCAAATTAATCGCTGCATTGGTGAAATAATATATTAAAATGAATTATACTTATTTCAAGCACAATTTTATAAAAGAAAACCAAAGGCTTCCCTCGCCTTACAATTTTTAAGAGGAATACATTTTTCTGTTGTGAAATACCTTTTGTTTTCTGAAATATTTTTAATGTGTAAACTTGAACAATTATTCCCAATTATTCTTACGCACATTTCCAGTTTCAGTAACTCATATAAAAAGTACCTGGTTAAACAGATACAAAATTGTATGGGTGATGTAATGACATTATGTATAGAAAGGTAGCCCAAAACGAGTTAAAAGAATAGTTTTTATCAAAAACTGCGAATATTTATTCGACTTGTTAAGGTCATCATCATTTTTTAAGATCATCTTGTAGCATTTCGAGTAATTTATTTTAATTGAAGTTTTTAGCAGAAGACCTTCAGTATTCTTGTAAATGTGCTATTTTATTGTTGTTTCCAGTGTGTGTAGTGTATTCTACATTTTAGGTACTACCTAGTTGATGCAACAAAAAAATACTCTCAGTTGGTGAGTGTTAGTTTTATTTATTGAGATAGATTAGATCCTTTCACTCTCATATTTCCTTCATTCAACAAGCTATAACCATTAATAACTAACAATATATTTGTTCATATCCTTTGAAGGTATATAGATAGCGAGATATACTCATTAAATTTATACTAGGTACCCATTCAGTAGGTACCTATATATATATATATATATACAGTGCTCGATTTCAGGCGGAACGCGGCGGAACGGCGTTCCGGAACCTCTCTCTGTAAAAAAACTAAATTATTTGAAAACAGTTAAAATTCTTTGTCAGTTTCAAGCTTTACTTTTTGAACACTAAACTATTGTTGATTGAGAAGTAAAAACAGCCTAAAAATGCGTAATTTTAAACTGAAATTTTGAAAATTTTCCGAAGGCTCCCGGACCCCCCTTTTGCTGGGGGGGTATGGAATACCCCCCAGACCCCCCGGTGTGTCCACCCTTAACAGAGTTCCGGTACCTCAATTTTTAGAAATCGAGCACTGTATATATATACCTATAAAACTTCTAACATTGTTTATTCCATGAAAATATCGTATACTGAAGAGTTCACAAACTATTTTAATTTTACTTCAGCCGCCAACTTTTGGTGATAAAAAATGTTTGAAGAATATTCATCGAATTGTGATTAAATTGACGATACCGGATGCCAAATTAGTTGCCTGTTTTACTGGTAGTTACCATGTAACTATCGATAACCAGGCTCGGCTGTGGTAAGAACTCTTATAACATTTTATATGCGTAAACCACAATGACTTCCGAAATGGAATTAATAGTTATTTAACCAACAAGTATATTAATGAGGGCCATTAACAAGAGAGATAATTTAACGTTAAGGTTCGAGATTGTTAATTGTCCTTTTAATACTCGTGTTAGTTACAAAGCTTTTACGTCGACTGTATAAGTTGTATTCGTTTTTCTCAATATTTAAAAACTAAAAATATTTACTTGTTTCATAGTTTAGTACTGTCAAAAATAAATAACGACATTGAAATGTTTGTTTGGTTGCCTACACCACAGGTAACTGTCAATCTAAATATAATGTATAAGATGTGCCTTGGGTTGCCTGTTGAAAAATCGTTGATTAATGTGAATCATGCATTCATAGGGGTCTTTATTGTATGATTTTATCCAACTTTGTCTAATATTGAGAACGTTAATAGAATATTTTAATATACGGTCGACGGAAAAAAAATTAATAACCGTATGCAAGATATTTTAAGGTTTGCTATTTGCTATATAGCAGCAAAAATTATAGTAAGTCGGTATCTCAAAACATTGAGCTGAAATCGCTGTACTCTCTTAATCTTATATTCCGTCATGTATCATTTTAGCCATGGTTAAATTTAAGTTTAAGATCTCTACCTAGCGGCATAAATTTAATATTACGACAAAGAAGTTGATGCTCTAAATATAAAATACGACAACGCAATTGGTTGAAAACATATGACTATTCAATTCTAACGCACTTCCGTCAAGAGCTTAATGTTTTGTTTTCGTTTAAGGTTAGGTCGCCAAGTTTTTTTACTTTTTGTTTGAACTGATTTCATTACCAAGTTATGAATTGAATATATTTCCATTTATCTATTTAATATAAGCATGAGTGAAAAAGAAATCGAAAATAAAACAACTTGGGATGAAGAAACAGAAAATTTATCTCACGAAGATATTTTAGAGATAACCCAAAGTAGTATAAGAAGACTTATTACATCTGATCCACTACTCAGTGATTTACCTCCTGATGTTACATTTGAGGAAGTTGTATCACAAATTGCTGTTGCCCAGGGGCAATCAATAACTGTTACTGTTAATAGATATTCAGAGTCGCCACTTAATGTTGTCGTAAGTAATATATTATATTAAAATATCGTAAAATATTCCTACTGTGCTTTCTATATTATATTGTATTATCTTCCATATGGCCTGAACGACTCTACATCAAGCAATTCACCTATATTTTTATTTTACAGTCTCATTTGATTAAATTTTCTCTATTTATACCATCACTTATATCTTTTGTTTACTGTGTATCATTTCCCATGTCTTTTACTTTTGCATTTTTTTCTTAATTGGAATTTAAATCTATGGCCCATATATTTAAATAGGTAACGATTTTTTTCCCAATTGCTATTACATTATTAAATTAATTGTTTTCAATATCTTCTTGAAATGAGGAATCTACGATAATTACATATTTCATGTGCATTTTTGCACTAATGTCCCCTTGCTCTAATATCTCCTTATTTTCAAATTATCTATTGAAATATCTAGTATTTTTGTATCCTTGGTATATGTTACTGTTTAGGAGATTTGCTTTGTAGTATGTAACTGGGGTGTGTTCTGTGGTATGTAACTATTCTATAGTTGAACTGATAGTCCACGAAGCTGATGAATCTGGGGATAAACAAGCATTACCTATTGTGTTTATTATAGTTATTTCAATTTAGTGCTTTCTTCAACATTTATTTAACTTCTTAGGTATTTTAACAGCTATATCTGACTGTTTATAACAAAAAAGTATAATTAAATCAATACAAAACAACTAAATTAGAAATGATAAGAAAACTTCTTCAGAAACACAGCACTTGTTCTATAAGAGATAGGATAATAAATCATACCAAAACATCCATTATATTAGCTAATTCTGGTTAGAGCTGTTATAGTGATATCTGAAAATTTGATGACAAATGATTAATGTAAATGATTATAAATTGACTGTATGTTATTGTTTACCATATTTCCTGTAATCCACTAACCATTGTATTTTTAATTAAGTTAAAAAAATTACTGGTATCCCCACAATTGTTATTAGACATTTTTTTGTAAATGCAGTAGTAATAATGATAAGGGCGTAATATTATAATGAATCACAAATAATATTGTTTTTTATTATCTGGTATACAACTAACATGGGAATTTTACCTATAAATACAGTGTGTCAATTTTAAAACTTAAAATGAGCTGTACCTCATGAATGGGAAGAGATATCAAAAAATTTCAAAACCGTTCTTAGGTTAGAGAGGGGGAACTAAATTGACTCTCATGTCTAATGCACTCCCATCAACCCCCTATGTGCCATGTAGAAATGCCTCTCAACAGTCTAAGTCATAATAATTATACAAGGTGTAACAATAAAGAAGAAACAAAATGAAGAAGTGTGTTAAATGTTGAACTTCAAAAATGTTAATTAAGTACCTAATTTAGTAAATGTTCAAAATGGTTTCCATTGTTTTGTAAACAATAGTATAACCTATTTCCAAACTCCTTACAAACGTTCGCAAATGTTGCTTTAGTAATATCATGACATACTCTAAACCGTAAATAAATAAATAAATTTATTAATATTTTATCAAGGCATCTGGATTTATTTCTTATAATCATAGCTTTCCCATGAATAATGTTATCGAAATAATGATCAGCAAACTACTTATCAATAACGTGAGTAAATATTCTGAACGCTATCTTTAAGTTGAAAATAATAAAAAATAAAATTTTGTTGATATCAAAAATAAGTAAGTACCTAGATAAATAAAAAGTAAATAAATTCATAAAATCAATATCTCTGTAACTGCAACGAAAACATTTGTTTATTTGGAGCTTTTTTGAATAATGCACGTACCGAATCGATCTTAAACTCAAAATTTTTTTAACATTCTTGTCACAGTAGCTACCGATCTTTGAATACTGTTTCCTCCACTTCTAATGGTCGAATCTAATTTCTTTTTTTTTCTAAAATCCGTATGGCTGGTTTGAACTTTTGAAATCTGAAAACACCAACGTTTTCAGATGCTGGACTACTATATATTTTTCTATATGATGAAGTTGTTATTATTTTAATTATGTTTGTCCGAGGGGTAAACCGCAGGTGGAAGTGTCTGGAAGTTTTATACAGAAATTAGATAAAGTGCGGTGAAAATAACGAATTTAGAATTATTGAATATGTCATTATACAGGGTGTTAATTAATAGGTGTTACGGGTGCTACAAACTGAAAGAGCTTGTACAAAATGCGAAAATTGGCGTGAAATTTCCTGTCGACATGGGTCGTTGGACCTTTAGTTTTCGAGATACAGGGTGTTAAAGTTACCCACACAACAGGTAAAATATCATAAAAATCAATGCTATTTAGTATTTTCAGAAATTATAAATTTATGTGTTTGTTATGAAAACGTGTTGCATTACAAAAAGGTTGCATGAGTTCCTACATCGTCAACTAACTTAAAAGTATGTGGAAGTAGGTGTACAAGATTTTTGCCGGCGGTTTACCCCTCGTGTTTGTCGCTTAAGAAACAATTTTTCAAAATATCTTATAGGGTATAAAATTTGCTATGTTTTTCGATGTTCATAATTTTTTTGTACGATCAAATCTAAAAAAGTTATAGATGGAAAACTGTTCTATTTCACGTGTTCCAAGATGTGCTTGCAAGCTCCAGCAGGATTATCTAAAGAATTGAGTCTACACTATTAGATATACTTTCGTTAAAAAAATAAAATTCAGCTACCCCAGCTTTCTGTCTAACTTCCCCGGATTATCATTCTTAATTTTCGAAGCACTAGAATCGACATACGTTAATAGAAGAAGGATCTTTTCTATCGCTAGGTGGAGTTTTTTTGCTACACACCTCTGCTTATGTGTAGAATAGTATATTTCAAATTAATAAATAATGTTTAAAGCATTTACGAAATAATTTTGAAATGCTATAGGTACAAACAACTATATTATTTATGTGGAAAATTTACATAAACACCTGCTCCTAGTATAATAAAAAAAACTCTTCATTAAGAAAAACAATTTTCGTTCAATCAATCAAATTTAGATAAAATATTCTTTTGACCTTTATAATTGTTTCGTGTTTGCATATATATAAAACGTATTTTAGCATGTGTGTCAAGATTGGTTATAAGTATAAGTTACAACTTATTGGAGAATATGTGGAGTGTAATTACATCATTCATTTTTATTATGATGTTCTGTAATTGCGAGATATATTGACTGGTTATTAAGCGGTTGTTAATCGAGTACAACAGTTGCGTTTAGTTTTTATTTGTTTCTTTAACGTCTGTAAGTATATACATTCATAATTTCTTTACTAATAATTTACTAATTTACATACTGTTGAAGGCATGGATGGCTGAATTTATGATTTAACTTAGTGCCTTCAATGTTTCATTTGATTTTAAAGTTTGCTCCAAAATTTTCGTAGCTAAAAGGGTAACCAGTCCAGTATATAAAAGTAAAGCGATAAAAGAAAACTGTCATTGCATGTCAAAAATAATAGTTATTTATGTACCAAGGCAGTTAAGTGATTCTTTATCGGACGAGTCTGAAATTATGCGACGAGCGAAGAGAGGCGAATAACAGGCGAGTCCGATAAAGACACTTTACTGACGTGGTGCATACAAAATTTTATCGCCAACTGCTCAGAATTCAGATTGTAAAAAACTGAGGTATATTTCATTGCATTTTATTATGACAAAGTAAACAGCATAGAACAAATCTACTTATTATTTGTTATATTTAAATTGAAGGTACACCCTGAAGCATTATAAAAGTTAATTCCTTAAGTAAAAAGAGTTCCAACAATAATTTGTTATAAATAAATCGCCAGAAACAATTATCGAGCCGTAACAGGGAGAAGTGGGAGTAATGTCAAAGTCAAAATACTTTACGAAGTACTTTATTGTACGATAAGATAAACTAGTCGGTTCGTTCTCAAGAAAAACTGCACGAAAATAAAATCACGTGAATATTGAATGACCTAGGTAAGTGGATAAGGTTTCCCCAACTGCTAAAATGTCAATGCGAGTCGTCCAATACGCTGCCGACTTAGAATAGATCGCGCGTGGTCAATTAAAAAGTCACAATTTTTAGGAGTTTTTGAGGCCATGATATGCCCATGAGAAAAAAGAGCGTCTCCTATTTGTAATCTTCTTATAATCGAGATATCTTTTGTTTGATGTTGGGTTTAAGGTCTTGATATATAGTTGAATTTGTTCTAATGGCAAATCTGAGGAGCATGCTTGCTTTGCTGCTTCATATGCGTTCTCTTTACCAGTAATTCCGACATGTGAGGATGTCCAAATGATGAATCAGCATACCTGAATAGAAAAGGTTATGGCAAGTTTCATGAATAAGCTGGGGAATTTTGAAAAGGTGTTTTAGTATCTAAATTTGACCGACTACGGACCTATTACTGTACAATGAGGCATTTATAAAAGTTTGAATAGATGAGGCTTTTACTTGATGTAGATCCATAGTAATTTATGAAATCAAACAATTTTATTTTGTTAAATCTGCAATATATTGTATTGTATTGTATTTGTAAACAACTTTAAGGTTAAATATATTGTAGATTTAACAAAATAAAATTGTTTGATTTCATAATTTATAAAAGTTTACTACTAAAGCCTTAAGGCCAGATACTGAGTCAAGGGAATATTATGAAACATTCTTCATCTGTCTTGTCTATCCCCTGGGAGCAACAGCAAAAATCACAAGCGTCTAATGTACTCCTTAACTACACATAACTAACTAATTTCAATAAAAGTGTTAGTGTGTCTGATACCCGCTATGCTGCGGAAATTCATTTGATAATTTTATTATTGATTATTGTACTGTATAATTATAACTACCTACATTTAACCTGTGGCCGACAGAGATTGTCATTTTATAATTTTCATGGACAAAAGTTCCTGCTAGTAATACCCAAGCTTATCATAAATACCTATTCTCTAATTAATTTTGTTATTATAATCGCAAAGTATTGAGAAATTTTTAAATTTAGAATAATCCATATTAGGCCAGTCGGTAGAGGTCATTTTAGACCAAAAGTACAAGTAATTATAATACGGCTGATTTTTTTTCATAAGTAGGTACCTTAAAGTATGTAGATTAATATGTAAAAAAGGTTTACCAGTCTATCGATTTCCCAAATTAAAAAAAACAAACTTTTTTTTTTTTTCGAAATTCCTCAATATTTTGGGCTGGGAGGAAGGTAGAAAAAAATAAAAAATACCATCGCGTAGGGGAGGTGTTTTGCAATAAAAAAAGTCTCTCGCGTTTTTTTCGTCCGAGCAATGGTTTCTCCGGAAAAAATTCGGTAAACTAAATATGAGTTCCGCATTCGCGCGACGCTGCTGCACGGTGGAAGACCTACTTTCTGAATCGCGGAAAAAAAATATAAATATTTAATCAGAATTTTTTTTTAAATTTTTGGAATGAGTCAAGGTTGGAAATAATAAATAAAAGGTAATGAATTAATATTTACATATTTTTATTGGAACAAGTTATGCAAAAAATAATATCATAATTATATATTAATCATCTTTTCACTATTATAATAATATACATTTTGTTCGTTGAATATTCATCTTTATATTACAGGAGTATCAAATTTTATTTTGAAAATATAAAGAAGATTCTTATCCGAATCTATAAAAATTGCTATTTTCGCATATAATACAAAAAATCATTGAATCCAAAAATTAATGTAAATTAATTAATTTTGTGCTTATATACGGTGCGGTGGAATAAGTGTTACCCCCCCCTATTAACTACTCTATTTTTATATCTTAAGAAAAAAGCTCAAACAGGTAAATTTTTATATTAAACGTAGTATGTTATGACATAGAAGTTTCGAACCTGACATAATCCCTCTTCATGGGAGTGTCATCTCTTCGATTTTTTTTAAATGAGAAAATGCATCATGCGACACCTCATTTGAAACCTATGAAACACTGATTTCAAAAATGTATAACACTTTGGCTCAAAAATTAACGGAGTCTGAGTCATTCGTGAGTTTCAATCTTACTTTACCAATAAAAAAACCTACCGTCAAGCCAACAGAATTGTTGAATTCTTGCACAGTGAGATTAAAACTCGCGAATAACTCAGACTCTGTTAATTTTTGAACCAAAGTGTTATACATTTTTGAAATCAGTGTTTCAATAGGTTTCAAATGAGGTGTCGCATGATGCACTTTTTGATTTAAAAAAATCGAAGGGATGACACCCCTATGAAAGGAGCGGGTAAACATAAAACACGGCTCCACCCACCACGTCAAATTTAGTAGTTGTGGTGAGCATGCGTCCAAGCAGCCTTTAACCTTCTATTAGATGTGACTGAATGTGAGCCGATTAGTACAGCTGTTTTTTTTTGTTTTTTTTTTAGTTTTTTATTTCTTATTTTCTGATATTTCTATACATAGTTACACTTTGATCAACCGGGTTTGGGCCTGGATTTTCTTGTTTTTTTTAGTTTTATATTTCTGATATTTACATATTTATTTCAATATTGGGTTAGGTGCTGGGTTTTTTTTGTTTTTTTTTTAGTTTTTTATTTCTTATTTTTTGATATTTCTATACATAGCTACACTTTGATCAACCGGGTTTGGGTCTGGGTTTTCTTGTTTTTTTTTTAGTTTTATATTTCTGATATTTACATATTTATTTCAATATTGTTATGTCACTACTAAATTTGGCAAAGTCTTTGAGTCATGCGCATTTGAAGGAGCCGTGTTGTATGTTTACCCGCTCCTTCCATGAAGAGGGATTATGTCAGGTTCGAAACTTTTATGTCATAACATAATACGTTTAATATAAAAATTGACCTACTTGAGCTTTTTTTCTTAAGATATAACCGTATATTCTTGATCTTAGAAGTTTCCCCAACATTTTCACGCAAACCCCATTAAAATGACTTGAATTTTATTAAAGTTACAGTACTTAATATATTATATAATCTGGCAGGAGCAAACTGGGGCTGTAACCCAAAAATCCTAAGCTGGATGTACACTGCCATAGTGAGACCAATCATCACTTATGGTGCCATTGCCTGGTGTAGTAGAACTAGCCTATTGACGACGAGAGAAAACCTCTCCAAAATTCAAAGACTAGCCTGTATATGCATTACAGGAGCAATGAGAACATGCCCAACGGCAGCCATGGAAGTGATTCTCAACCTCACCCCTTTACATATGGTGGTGGAAAGTGTTGCAGAAAGAACAAGATACAGACTAAGTAGAGAGGGAATCATTAAAAAAAACACCTCCTCACTTCTTAGAAATCAGACAACCTGGGACATGCCACAAGACGGTATGATGAAAAAATATAACTTTTCAAAGAAATTCGTTACGGAAATGAGCAACAAGAAGGAATGGGATCCAAATACCATTACCAGACTTGGAAAGAATGCCATTCAATGGTACACAGACGGCTCAAAAGCAATAGAAGGAACTGGGATAGGAGTGTTCGGGCCAGGAACCAAACACTCTGAAAGCTTGGGAAAAACCCCAAGTATCTTTCAAGCGGAAATCCACGCCATAAGAAAGTGCGCCCAGTTCAATATTGATAAAGGATACAGAAGACAAAGGATTATCATAATGTCGGATAGTCAAGCAGCCATTAAGGCACTGAGCTCTTGTGTAATCAGTTCCAAAATGGTGTGGGAATGCCTAGACAAACTCAATGAACTAGGCGAGAACAACATAGTCACCTTACTATGGATTCCAGGACACACTGGAATAGAAGGAAATGAAATAGCAGATGAACTAGCAAAGAGAGGGACTGAAATACCTTTCTGGGGGCCCGAACCCTTTTGCGGAATCAGCTCCAATGTAATATTGGAAGAAATAAGTAATGCCGAGAAAAAGAGAAGATCTGACCATTGGAAAGATCTAGTAGGGCTTATACAATCAAAGACTCTTCTGGGTGACTACAACCTGTTGAGATCAAAAGAATGCATAAGTCAAAGTAAAACTGCGCTAAGAGTTTTGACAGGGATCCTAACGGGACATTGTCGCCTGAATGGGCACCTGAAAAAGCTCAAAATAGTGGAGGAAGATGGAAGAAGAATGCAGATTTTGTGGAATGGAAGAAGAAACCTCCATCCACATACTTTCCAACTGCACAGCACTCCAGAATCCTAGAGCACAGCACCTGGGAGATTACTGGATAGAAGAGGAACATTTGCCTAAGTTGAAGCCTGCAGACATCCTAAAATTCCTCCAGGAAATAGGACTAAAGGAACTACTAGTTTCTGAGACTCTCCTCAGAAACTGAGTAGAAGTAAGGGGGCACAATAGACCTTTTAGGTCTCAGTGAATGTCACCCCAAAAATCACACATACATACAATATATTATATATTTTCTTGTAAATTCGAGATTCCCAAAATTTACAAGATAATGAAAAGTGCCGTATTTCGTAATTGTGAAAAATTAATTATCCGTAAATTTTATTTATGGAACAGACCTCCTGAATAACAGTTTCTCTCCTTGGAAAAATTGTTTCATTGCCCCCTTATTATATAATAAATTTTTTTATTGAGATACTTGGTTTTTGATTAGAATATAATATTTATATTATATATGAGTAATTTGCTAAAAATGATTATGTGCTATGACAAAAAAAATGCCATCTTAAAGCTGACACTTCACTTTTCAAAACGCACTATTACAATTATTTATATATTACATTATATAAAGAATTAATGCCACAAACTAAATATGTTTATTATGTTTTAGATACCCCAAAAAGGGACAACAGTTTTAGATTTGAAAAAGGCGATAAGACGCACATTTACCTTAAAACAACAACGACAACGAATAAAAACTAAAATTAGTTGGAGGTATGTTTGGAGAACTTACTACCTTCAAAACATTCAAACCGGTCAGGTTATGAAAGATGATACAAAAGAAGTAGCTACGTACGGTAAGTAACATCATTTTTACTAGGTATAATATAGTGACGAGTATTTCCAAGAAATAGTTGTTATTGTCAAACGCTAAAAACAATAAGAATATGTATATAACAGTGGCGTTTCATAAATATTTAAATATTGGGCGTAAATATCCAGCGGGTTCAGGTGAGAATATTAATAAGAGAACACAGTCCAAACCACACACCTGCGGTGAATTAATTGTACGGGTGGCGCCATCTTGAGAGCCTGAGCAGTAATCTCGTTAACGAAGATTCCTGTATTTTTGGGATATTTGGCGGTAAATTTGAAATGATTGCAATTTTAACTTCGTTGTATGTCAATTTTTCAACATTTCACTCAAAGTAACTCAACATTTGTTTGATATTATATTAATAACAATCAAATAGTTTAATATATAAATGACAAAAAAGGTACCATATAATGCATGAAGTGGGAAAAATTAAACAATAATCAACCAGTTTATATATTTATTATCAAAAATAACACAATAAAGAAATGTTTTTTTCATGTATTTGTAAACAGAAAGAAACAATAGAAGAGCTTAACAACAATTTACAGCTTTTAATACCGGTACTATGGGCAGCTATATGTATTAAAAAAAGCAAAAAACATAGACTCCTACAGGTTGTCAAAAATAAAACTGTATAAAAACCAAAACTTACTTACTATTAACAAAGGGTAGTTTAGAAGGACAATCTAGTAAATATTATGACATTCATAATAACGTAAAACACTAATTAAAAATCGAAGGCGCTCCAAAAGCTTGTTTGATATAAAATACTACATACATAGGATCTTAAGTGAATATATACTGAGTTCTGGGTGTTAAATATCCCATTTTTTCAGTTTCAGGTTTCAGCTATTGTTGTTGACCAATATATTCTAATATGTATTTGATCATTAAATGTTGCTAAATTACTATTATTATTATTCCAGGAATTGGAAATAAATCCCAAATAAGGTTTGTGAAGCGGCTAAGAAAAGAGGCTTCAAAAAACGAGTCATGCTGACTCAAAATGCAAAGAAAAATTGTAAATTTAAAGTGGAGTCCACTAATAGCCTTGGTTATCATTCCACTTGCAGGTAACTATGTGAATTTTTCAGCAACGCTTAGTGACATTTGTTTTTTATAAAATCTTAATATATTTTAAAAATAAGAATTCTAAAGCTTTTGAAGTAATAGAAATTGAAAAAATCTAGTTAGGTATTTGAAACAAAACAAAAAAATGAAAAAAAAAGAATAATTTCATCTGAAAAATAGTATCCTTTGTGTTCCATTCTACCCCGTCTGTTTGGAAGGAGAGAGTAGCCACTGTCAATTTCTAAAAGAGTTATTCTCAATAATTTTGGTCTAAATACACGAAACTATAATATTTTCAATTGAATGAAGTATTGACCATTACAATGTACACATGTCTTAGACGTCCATTACAAATTTGAAAATTACTATTGAATAAAATCAAGGTCTCAAGTTATAATGAAATTAAAATTTACGAGCTACAAAATTGGATACAGAGCTGAATTAATCACATTTAATTATCCTTTGAAGTGAAGGGCAGGGTAGAGTGTCCAGTCATCAGATCAGTAACTGTCTTCAAATGTCTCTTACCCAGCTTCAATAGCCTGTTTAGTAAACTATTTGTATGGAGCTGTTGTTGTGTCGGCCTCCATTTGGGTTGAGGTTCCCCATCTAGCCAGCTCCCGATTTCCCCATCTTTTGTGACAAAACGGTTCCGGACCAATGAAGTCTCCTTTACTCCTTTAGAAAGTCTTTGTTGTCTTTTGTCAGCCTTTTAAGGGATTCTAGTAGCTCCTTTAGATCCACGTCCCGAGGGAATTTTGGGACATCTACAGGCTTTCTTTTCTATCCAGCAGACTCCCAGGTATTGTGCCCTGACAATCTTTATTGCTATGCCTTCCACAAGTGTGTGATGCAAGTTTCTACTTCCATACATTATCCTTGGTTTACCAGTTTGAACAAAAAAGGCTGCTCTTTCTTACTTCATTCGCTATTTTATTTCCTTCCATTTCAGTATGTCATAGTACCCGCAGTAGAGTGACGATATTGTTTATTTGCTCTTCCTAGGTTTTCCCATTTCAATTGAAACTGATAAGACAATTGATGAAAATACACTAGTTATTTCTTAAGTCCTATTTCCTGGAAAAGTTTCAGGTTATCCACATGCTTCAGGTCTTCTTCTATCCAGTGGTCTCCTAGGTGTACTGTCTTTTTATATTATTATGCATTTCGAAGGAATATAATAGGAAGACTTCGACTTCCATTTCCACAGAATATATGTGCTCCTTAAGTTATAAATTTGTTCTAATTTTTAGCATTTGATACTGAAAAATACCCTTGGCTTGACCAGATCGCTAGACAGGAGCAGGTTATAGAAAGCTGTGATATAATGGGTTTGGGATATAAAAATAAGTTAAATATAAATAATTTGGATCATATTTTAGTTGATCATAATCACAAGTTACTTTATTGCTACGTTCCAAAAGTGGCGTGTACAAATTGGAAAAGGGTAAGTTCAGTCGCTCAAAATAGACTATAAAAATTGTTAATAGTGGAAAAAAATTATAGTATGATGAAACCCATTGAAAAAGGAAGAGAATATTACTAAAATGAAGGGAAAAATAATTTACGGGGGATCTGAGGTGGGGTAGTGGAAGGGGTGAGTTTTTAAGGGTAAAAAAAGTTTATCTCGATTTCCGGCAAAACTACAACTACTATGGAAAAAAGTTGAATGGTAAAGTTGTAGATAATAGAAAAATCTACAACTTTTAAATTTACACTTTTTTCACATAACCTCAAAATTTATGTGAAAAAATCAAATACCCAAGTTTTTGGTTTTTTATTTTTATCTTTTACTTTCCTTTTTATGTCCCAAACACACTGTAATTTATTTGATTAGAATTATTTATTTTTTCAGCTTATTTTGACTTAATATAGAAAAAACACCCTAATTTTCAATCGAAAAATATCAGCTTTTTTAAAAAAAGTCAGTGACCTTTTTGTTCGTTGACTTTCGTCTATGGTAAATGTTCTCAGAAAAGGCAAAGATATGAAAATAACTCGAATTGGAAATTTTTTTCCATCGCCCTTGAAACTGACACTGATCACATGTATAATATTTGCTTATAGGTCAAAATTATTTTTTTAATAATCTATTTCACGTGTATATTGAATTTAAATTGAACCGGAAACTACTATTCTGACAAAATAAAAAATATATATACTATTGTATTTAAAATGTACCCAATTTTCGACACACAAATTAAGAATAAAGAACCGGAATAAAATTATAATTCACATGAATATTAACGACCTGAGGAGAGGAAAAATAAAATACCTACATGGGCCAGACGATAGGTGTCACAACTACAATTAATTAGAAATAGGGCCTTAAAGTATGTAGATTGATATAAAAAAAATCAAAAAACTTTTTTTTCGAAATTCATTAATATTGCGCGCTGGCATGATGGAAGGAAGGTGGGGAAAAATAAAAAATACTACCGTGTGAGGGAACTGTTTTGCAATAAAAAAATTGTCTTGCGTTTTTTTCGTCCGAGCAATGGTTTGTCCGGAAAAAATTCGGTAAACTAAGTATAGAGAACTGGCGAATAATCAATATCCATAAATTAAATATTATATAATAACAAAAATTCTAAAGCAAATCAGATTAAATTATAAATCTTTGTTTAAACAAACAAAAAGTATAAGATGCTATTTAACGGCCAACAAAGAAAGTTTTTCGAGTATAGAGTATATTTGAAAATATTTTTACCTTCTTAACTGAAATGCTTCGGCACAGGAACTCACACAAAATTATCACCTTTTTATTCCGGAGAGAAAAGAGCAGTGAACAAATATATCAATTGTTGTCCAATTTATAATAATAATCCTACCTTGGCGTTTGTAAAATTTATTTATGTACAACAAAAAAAATTTGGTATATACCGGACGTCTCTCGGTCCTAACTAAAATGGTATATATACCGAACGTCCTTTAGGTTGGGAAATTTAAACATTAGAAACGATTGATTGTTATATGGTAGAATTAGAATTTGAGTATCTCCGGATTAATAATAAAATACATTATACAGTGTGACCCATTTTGTTTGGAAGCACCCACGTAAAATCCGCATTTTTCAACCGATTTTGTTTTAATTTTTTTTGTTAGATTCAGTATCAAAAACATTATTTTGGCACAAATTTTCATAGCTTAATTACTATTTTCAAGGCCCTCTATGTTAATTTTTCTTTGCCAAAAAAGACAAAAGTACAGTAGGCAATTTTTTTTCTCAAATATGACTATACCACTGGATTCAGAATCATCACAAATGTAAATTACCAAAATTTTATGAAAAATTTTTTATTAACGACAAGAGTTATTACAACATGAATTTGAAGAAAGTGGTATTTTCATGTAAAATACCACGAGAGTGAAAATTTTGTCGGCAAAATTTTTCGATTGTCATGAAAGTTTGTTGCTTGGCAATTTTGCGAATAACATTTTTAACAAAACCACGAGCCGTCAGGCGGGTGGTTTTGGATTAAATGTCATGAGCAAAATTACCTAAAAGCAACAAACTTGAATACAAGAGAAAAATTTTACCTTACAAAATTTTTAATTGAGTGGTATTCGACATGTCTTTCACGAGAGAAAAACTAAAAAATCATATGTTTGAACGTTTTATTTATTGCAAACTTCAATTATACAAAGCCAAAAAAATAATAACATTATGAAAAAAATTACTTATTTATTTAAAAAGTACAATTATTATAATTGTACGTTGTGGCATTATTTGGGGGATTGTTTTGCATCATAACCTGTGATGAATTTAAGTTAGAAACTGAGGATTCCTTTTCTTTATTTTTATTTTCTCGAAGGTTCTCTATAATTTGGAAATGGTGTTCTTCATTTAATTGTAAATATGGTTTCAAAGAATGGGCAGAAGAATGTCCTGTAAGCTTAATTACTTCTTGTTCACCAACTCCTTCTTTTGCTAATGCAGATATTGCAGAATCTCTATGTGAATGATTGGTTATTTTTATTTTTTTTGTGTCTATACCAATTGATTCTGCCGATATTTTCGTCCACTTTGAAATTGTATTAATGCCCAATGGTGAATTTTTGTACCATATTCCTTTCTCCCAATTTGGATGTACTATTAAAAATAATCTTGTTGTTGTTAGATAAGGATTGGATTCTCTTTTTTCAATAATTTTTAAAAATAAACGAACGGGACACAAATTGTTGTTAGCATTATTTCTTACCAGCTACTTACTGCCAGATAAAGCTTTTGATCCTCCTTGTGTCGTTTTGGAAAAGATTGGATTATATTCTACCCTGCCAGTAAAATTACCTTTATTATCATATTCTTTTTTAAAGTAATTGATATCACATTTTAGCAGCTTCATTTCCACGCCATGCTTATTCGATCGAACATAAATGAAAAACCTTTTTTTGTAACCCATCAGGATTATCTTCAGAATAGCTTTCTACCATTTCCATCAATTCTTCTTTGGTAAACGCGTTAGAACTTCTTTTTCTGGTTTCAGGTTCAGCCTGAAGCTTTTTACGTTTTGTATCCCTGGCCAATCTAGCAAATTTATAGGTAATATCTTTAAATGGATCAATTTTGATGTTAAATACTAGAAAATATTTTTCCTGAACCATTTGAGCAGTCGTATTCGAAAGTGTTTTCATACTAGCTTCAGTATAATCAGCTCCATCTCTTTTTTTCATGTTAAAACCATAATCTTCAAGAATTTTTGCTATAACTTGTTCAGAAGTATCCTTTTCTAACGTATAATTACGTGCGTCCAGAAACATTCTAAACTGTTCCCACGCAGACTTTTTTGTCTTCATTGTATTTCACGGTATACTTTGCTTAATTGTACTCTCTATTTATTGAATTATTTCCAAATCTTGTATTATTCATGTTAATAATACTTATTTAAATGTTTGAAACAGTTTTAATAATTTTTAGACAGTTAAATAAATAAATAAACAACTTAGTTTCCTTAGAAACCACTAACAAAGATTTTATATGGAATTTTATCACAGAGTGATAGAATTTTATACACATGGATTTGATATATTAAACGTCAAAAAATTGCCGCGACAAGACAAAAAATTGCCAGTTCAAAACCTTCAAATTTTGTCAGTTATCAATTTACTCTAGTGAAATAGTCAGTAATATTTTACGTAGAATGTAGACAAATTTTTGAAAATGGCAACATGGTAAACAGAAGCAAGGACTCAAACATATTGCACAGTAAAAACTCGAAGCCGATAACTTAACACGTTCTGGAGTTATAGCTTCTGAAAGTAATGTAAAATTGTGCCTTATCCCTAATGTTCTTCTTTTGGCAACGAAAAATTAACATAAAGGGTCTTGAAAATAGTAATTAGGCTATGAAAATTTGTGCCAAAATACTGTTTTTAATAATGAATCTAACAAAAAAAATTGAATCAAAATCGGTTGAAAAATGCGGATTTTACCGGGGTGCTTCCAAACAAAATGGCTCACACTGTATAACTCATTACAAAGTAATAGTGGATAATGCACTTGACAAATTTGATTGTCATTTTGATTAGTTAAGTTAGTTACATTGGGAATAAAAGAGTACCATTTTTATATGACGCGCAGTGTACAATGCATTTGTAAAACAGACTGCAAAGGAAACTTTTTTTTTTATATTTTAGGTTCTAATGGTGTTAACTGGTGAATCTAATTTGACCAATCCATTACAAATATCGGCTAGTGACGCTCATTTGGAAAATTCAACTCTAAAATTATCCCAATTAGATAAAACGAACGTTAATAAGTGTTTGAATGATTACACTTTGTTTCTAGTAGCAAGACATCCATTTGAACGGTTATTGTCGGCTTATAGAAATAAATTCATGGAAAATTCGTCGAAAAATATGTATTTTAAAGTAAGTTATTTTTTAATGTTTCTTTTCTTACGAGAGAAAATAAAATATTTATCGGAATTTCAATCTTCACTTCGACAAATCTCTATTTTTACGACATGTACCTACTTTATAATTGTAGTTGATTCCTTTTTTTGGGAAAGTGTAATTATTTTTTTCTACGCGCATGTCCATAATAGTCAAAAATCGTACTATCGACATTCGTAGTAAGTGACATTTAACAATAACATACACGTAATGAGATCTGAAAAGACAACAAATTTCTTTGTTTAATAAAACTGCAATCAAATTTGTATCTACTTACTATTTATTTGGTTTATTTATATACATTTAGTCAATTGTAAAACATAAAAGCTTTTAGCATTTGTGAAATACATTTTATTAAAAGATTTATGCCCCTAAGGGCCAGTTGTATGAAGCATAGTTAACCTAATGTCTATGGTTAACCCACGATCACAGCTATTAGAGTGTTGTACGAAACGTTGTCAAGAATTATTTTGGTTAACTCATGAGCTAACTATGCAATTTACTAAACCACCATTTTTGGTTCTGATGTTCTGTTATATAACCTATAATTTTACAACTTTTTATTGTTTACAATGGAAAACGTGGATTATTTTGAAGAGTTAACGGATGATGAGGATTTTATAGAAATGATAAGAGAAGTAGTTTACTTAGTTGTATACGATTTTTATACCTTATTGATATTTTATACTGGGTTTTAGGTTTAAGGAGAAACGCTCGCATATTTCGAACAAGAGAAAATAATTTTGAAAAGTGGACAGAAAATGAGTTTTTTGATAGATTCAGAATATCAAAAGGCACTGCAATTTAATTTTCTATATGGACCACCGCCAGTGCCTTGAGCATAACATTTTTCGTCAGCATACTTTTTCTTGACTCTTTTTTTAAATATTTCTATATTAATTTAACAGCACGTCACTTGTTCGTTGTGTAGTTGCACTGATAGAATTAAATTCTTCAGCCAACTGAAGCCACAAATTGTTTTTATGACGAGAACTTTCTGCATCCGTTTTCTTACACTCTATAACGTTTTTATACTTAGCAACTAGAGAAATCAACAACGATTCTTCAAATGCACTGAAACCAAATTGTTTTTGATTGACGTTGAACGCCCATGAAACACTAAAAAGTCCAATGACGTTAAAAAAAATAATGTTAAAGTGAATATTGCAGGTTCTTGCCTAACTAACCAATAAATTTGGAGGTAAACTAAGCCAGTTCACAGGGCTTTGTTACCTTGTTGATGTAAAGAAAAAAGTTATTTTTTTAGCAAAACTAGAAAAAATAGAGAAAGCAATTTTAGGGCGCCACTAATTTTCTTTCCTAAAAGAAAATTAGAAAGAAAATCAAATCTAAAGGTCAGCTAACTTTTAATCTGTTTAAAAAAAAAGAAAGAACTTAGTTTCTGTATAATAAATAAAACTACTACGTAAAAAAATGTATATAATTACGATTTTGAAATTACAAAAAAAATGGGTTAGTAAACAATAAGGATATATAAAAAAATACTTAGCACTAATACATATTTTTTTTGGAAGTTGAAGTTGAACTGTAACTATTTATGTGCTTCTATGGACTGCATACAGGAAACGGTATTTGGGAAACTGTATCCAGGTTACTTTATGTTTCAAAAAAAAACTTTTATCCGGTAAACTATATCCAGGAAACTATAGCTTCGGGATGTTGTTATGCAAGAACTTTATGTCTCCAAAAAAAAAATTGTATCCGGTAAGCTACTACTCCATGTCAGGAACTTAATATAGGTACTCCACTACTGTGTTCCAGGAAACTGTGTACAGAGAACTGTGCTACAATAATTATTTCGGTATAAGTATAAAAAAATTACAAAAAAAAATTTTAGCATGAGGATATCTGTCCAGCTCAATTGTTACAATTTAAAAAATTGAACCTAAGGATTCATCCTGGACAAATATAAGATTTGAATTGAAAAAAATAAGGAACAATAATATTAAACTAAAAATATCTATTATAAAACTTAGCTAGATAGGAGAGGAAAGGTATAACCATGTGGCTTCCAAAATGGGTATCCATTTAGTACAAAAAAAATTACTGATTGAATATTAATATTGAATTTTGAAATTTTTAAAATATGAATGTAACAAGAGAAATAACATACCAGTAATCACTTAAAAAGTTACGGCTGCCTATTAGATTTTGTGTAAATTGTTAAAATTATTACTTGGACTACTGCACAGTTCCAACTTGCTATGTCTACAGACGATGAGAGAAGACCCGCCGGTACCTTTCTCATCCGTATTTAAAGACCATTCGAAATTTTAAATTTCGCGGTAAAATACCTCTTGAATATTGATTTTTGGTCTACTAGTTTATTCCACCACAAATCATAAAAGTGAAATAATTTATTAAATATTTGAATGAAATATTTTTAGGTAAAATATATAGATTATTCCACCAAAAATCAAAATTCTGAAGTCATTATTGCACATTTTTAATATCTGAAATGTTAACTAACAAAGTTAACGTTTCGGGCGACGACCCAGCACTGTAGTGGAACGCGTTCGATGCGATAATTACAGTCAAGCAAGGTCGGACATGGTTAGTACTTGGATGGGTGACCAAGCCAGGGAAAACCATCGTATAGAGCCCGTACAGCCTGCAGCGGACTTAGCATATCACAGCTCGCAGGCATTATACCAATGAGCACGAGGTATAATGTAGATATGCCGTCTTTCGGAGGAGACGTAAAACCGACGTCCCGAGTCCATGGATGTTGGGCTCGTTAAAGAACGCTACCACTGGTTGGAACACTAGTGGGTTCGCCAAAATTTCCGGTTAGGGGTAGAGTGCTCCCGGCGTCGGTGATTAGCCACAGTCGCAGAAATAGACCGACGTTAAATAACAGAATAAAAAAAAAAAAGTTAACGTTTCAGCACTATAATTTGGAGTACGCTTGTTTTCTTTATTTGCCATTTTTTCACTTCAAAGAGAACACAAAAAATGATATTTAACGCCAAGCACGCTTTTGATCATTGACTGTCATTGATTAACGATTTCACAGTAAACAAAAACTGTGACGA
Organism: Galerucella pusilla; assembly: GCA_910591695.1. Classification (NCBI taxonomy): domain Eukaryota; kingdom Metazoa; phylum Arthropoda; class Insecta; order Coleoptera; family Chrysomelidae; genus Galerucella; species Galerucella pusilla. The sequence continues at coordinate 14,597 of CAJUYI010000988.1, read as the reverse complement.
TTTTTCAAGTTAGTACCAACAATATTGATAAAATGCTCGAATGTTACTAAAGATTCGGATAACCAACATAAAAATATTAATTTGGCTGTGGTTCAACTGATCACAACACGAACATCTTACGTACAACTATTGATTGATTTGTGGTTAGAATTCTTGCACAATAACTCCAATAAACTTTTAAATAACATATCTTCTGTATGTTCCTTGTGGTATATTATTCATTCTTTTTTTAATTTCTTGGGAAATTAAACCACAATATTTTTAAATTCTTTATTTCAACGTTTCGGTAGCGTTCCAGCTACCGCTGTCAAAAAAAAATAAGTAGAAATTAATTTTTATCCCTAACTGACACAACAGAAAAAATTTGACAACTAGACAATCAAAAATTATTTTGAAGTTTAAGATTGCAAAATTTTTTCTTGACAACGGTAGCTGGAACGCTACCGAAACGTTGAAATAAAGAATTTAAAAATATTGTGGTTTAATTTCCCAAGAAATTAAAAAAAGAATTTTTAAATAACATATTGCAATCATATAAAAATAAATTAATAGCACATGATCAACAAAGAATAATAAACTCCTCGTATCCTTTGATATACAAACATTTAATTTTGTCTGAAAATAATTGTTATTTGCAAAGATCTTGCCCAATATATATAATTAGAATAATATCCAAAATTAGATTATGTAGCTCCAAAACTCTAAAAATCTATTATCGAGGTATAAAATACACAATAGATATGACTGCAACTTGTAGTCTTTGTAACTTGCATGAGACCGAGACATTAATGCACTTATTTATAGAATGTCCAATATACAATGAACTTAGAGGAGATAGCATATGTTCAGAATTGAAGACATTTGGCGAATTAATATATGTTTTTAACACCACTGATTTCTTTAAATTAACTTAAGTTATGAATTATCTTCTCAATATTTTGAAGCTGAGGGCCTTTGTACTAGAAGAATGAGATATTTACTGTGTTTGAACTTTTTTTTTTCTTGTTAAATTAAGTATATTTTAATTAGTTTTTTCCTACTTTATTATTGTTGTTGTTTCGTTTTCGCACTTTGGTATGTGAAGACCGAACTTCTTGTAATAAGAATTGTAAATTCTTTTAATGCAATAAAATTTATCTATCTATCTATCTATCTACAACTATTGATTGATTTGACTATGGTCAACATGTGAACCTGGTTCAATTGATCAATTGGTTACGTTACATACAACTGGCCCTAAATGTCGGAAACACATTATACAATTTTTCAAAAAAATAAATCGCGGTATTTCGTAGAAGGAAATAGATGGTCCTAGAAGAAGTATAGTACGTTACTGGAGTTGTAATCCCATTAGGACTCGTGCGAAATGGGTTACTTACAACTCCTGTTAGGTAATTCTATTAAAGTACATGCACTGATATCTTATATCATTATTAAACTTGTATACAATAAATGTAACATAGGTGTTTATTTTTGTTTTTAGTTACGTTATGGAAAACACATAATCGAGAAATATCGCAAGAACCCTACGAAAGCTGCTCTTGAATCAGGCGCTAACGTGACATTTAGAGAATTCGTCCGTTACCTAATCAATGAAGGAGTCCTGTCGAACGAGCATTGGACTCCTATCTACAATCTTTGCCTACCGTGTACACTCAATTACACTTTTATTAGCCATTACGAGACAATCACCGAAGATTCCGCAACTATATTAAGAATGGTAAAAGCGCCGAATTTAACTTTTCCCGTAACCAGATCAAAAAGAACGAGGGACAGCTTGAAATTTTATTTTCAACAATTATCCATTTATGAAATTGAAATATTGTATAAATTGTATGAAGCGGATTTTAAACTTTTTGGTTATGGTCTTGAAGATATATTAGGATATGATTTAGCGTAAATTAGTATAATAATACTTGGATTTTTGTATAAACTCCCCATTACAAAGGCTGTTGAAATTGATGGTCAGGATTTTTTGTCGTCGCAAAATATCCTTCCATTGAAATTTGTATGTATTGTTTTTTGTTAGAATTTTTGGTGTGGAAACTGCTCAATAACTTTGTAATTCTCGTGATTTTCACATGTACGAAGTTTCACGCAATGGAGTGCCTGTTTTTACCTGTTAAGTAAAATTGTTTATAAATAAATATATATATCTGAGCAGTAGTTTAACAATGACAAAATGATTGAATTGGAGTTCACTAGTCAAAGATACAATTTGTAAGATAAATAGTTGCATTTTTTATACTATTTTTTTTTAATAATAAACAGTTTTGTCCTATTTTTGTTAGTTATTTTAAAATATGGTTTGTGGAGATAGTACATATACAGTTGTCAGAACCAAACATGAGCCCCGGAAAATATGCGAACTAAAATAAGGTCATCGCAAGCAGCCAATCAAGAGCCAATGTTAACGATTGTCCATTAGTAATTGTTAAATATAATCAAAATAATATGACCGAGTGATTTCATCAACATACTCATCATTTTATTCATTCTGTATCAGTGTTGTCAATGCGACGATGATTATCCGATTTCTAGACAATTTCACTAATTTGGATCCAATAGTTTTTCGAATATTTTGTAGAAGGGATATATAAAATGGCTATTGTTTTTGGGGATTTTCCATATTGACTGGGGTCGAAGACTTCATTTAGATAACCAATGTGTCCTTTTGGTAATTTTGACAAATTCTGATAATTTGAATAGTAAGTTCGGGTAATTTTCATTTTTGCATCGGCAACATTTGATTATAACCAGTTCATATTTTGTTGCTTTCCATAGAAACTTGACCCTTCTTTTTCATGACATTAATACAGTCATGTAATTTGAAAATATAGACATTTAGGGCAAACGGTAGTTTTAGTTTTGGTCCAAAATAAATTTTTTTATTAATATTTAGAGTTACATTTTTAGCAAGTTTGACTTTGTTTACATATCTCTTAACAGTTGACATTTATGGTATCCTTATATGGTTATCGATTCAAAATATCGAATTGTTTCTACAAAAATACAACTACAGCGACATGAACACGCCCACCAGGGCTCACGTTTGCTTCTGTCAACTGTACATACCCCATTCCAATAGTACATAATATATACACAAATACAGTATGCGCCAAAATATACAAAACTGAAGTATATCCATTATTATTTCTATAAAATACATGTTCAAAATGTGCGCCCTTGTGCGGTCAGTGCCTACTCATAACGGTAACGCACATTTTCAAAAATATTTCTGCAATTTTCCTGAAAAACGAGACCTTCTCCCGAAAATCCTTGACAGTTCTAAGTGGGTATTTAGGTACTGCTTCAACATATCCCATACGTATAGTTTGGCAAGTTTATCTGAAACTATACGGGATCGGTAAGAGGCGAGGAAAATCATGGCGCCTTTCTGTCAAACGTACAAATGGCGTACGGTACCTATTTTACCAAGTAAAACTGGAAATACAAAGGTATAACGCCACTGGATAAATCAATATCAGTCAACTGACGAAGTGAGAGGGAAGATCTCACGCACGCGCTTGCCAATAAGAAGTCAGCTGGTCGATACAAATCACCAATTATGTAATGACCACTCTCATTATGGTTTTCGTACAACGCTGCCAGAGCTTCAAAAAGCCCATAACATATTTGGAAAAGTGTTCATCTTTTAATATTCATAAATTGAAAAAATAATGTTAATAGAATAAATCCAAGGAAACAAGTACATTATAAAATTAACGTTTAATCATATTTTTAATATTGTTGATAATAAAACCCTTTTCTAATTATTATCACTACATAGTAAGCACTTCAGTTTTCCATAGTTAAATGTGGCAATGTCGAGTGTTTTCGACTGCATTCCTTTCACGGTTTCAGATAAACTTGCCAAAGTATAGGTATCAGTATCGGCTCCTCGAAGGAGGCTCAGCCTCCTCAACAATTTATCCAGTAAATAGCACCAGAAATCTTTTGTTGATTATTCTTCATTTTATTTCCCGTTTATCTAAAATTTTTCAATTCCACAATTAATCCCCGTTTTCACTACTTATTTTAGAATCTGGCAACAGTGCCCTCTGAGGCTAGATTTCACAAACATATCTCTCCAAACACGTGTTGCTCAACACAGTCGCCGTTTTTTCTATCAGTCCAATTGCTAATACCGTAAAAAAGAGCGGAAATGGCAACACTGTCGATAGGCTAGCCTCTGGGATAGCTTGTAGCAGTTGCGATGATATACGAACCAAAACGAACTACGGAATAAGAGCATGGGTTCGTGCGTGCTTGTTTTGCTTTAGATGATTAGCGCGAATAATTTAGTTTTGTTTATTCTTCATACTTTTAAATTAATATTTGAACAAACAGATGTTATTTTTCAAATTTTACAACATAAATTCACTGATATAATTTATTCAAGAGAGCGTTTGAAGTATCTCATATTGATAAAATTTCAAGTTTTTGTAAGACAGAATTGCATTTTAATATTTTATTTGAAAATTTTTCAACTGATGACGCTCCTCCCGTGAAAAGGAGGAAAATATATAATTTGGTAGAAAAGAATCAACATTATAAACAACTTTTTCATGAAATTTTAGATGCTATTTGAAGGTTAAATTGAGATTCCGATTTACATGAATTGAGATTTTTCGACTTGACGAATAAAAGCTCATTCGAATGTTTTTCAAAAGAGTTTTCCAATACACTTTTAGATAACTTAGTTCTAAAATATACATTTTTTGATAAAATAGCACTGCACAATGAATTATGAGAAAAAAAAAATGTTTGGCAAGAGAAACTATATACCAGTACGTTGGTTTTTGCTGGGCAACAATTAATTTTGTCACTGAAGTAGCTGGTACGGTCGCTGCGCAAAGGTTTAATCAACTGGCTGAGTATAGTATATTTTTATGTCCAGCCCCCTCTCTTAAAAAGTTCACGAGCCGCCACTGGTAGGTATAGGTATCCAGTGGTGTAAGATCGGAGGAATATGATGGGTAAATGAAATTATAACCGCGTGCAATTATGCTCCTCCCAAAAGTTTCCTCCACCAACGGTTTAAAATACTCTATTCAAAGTTTGTCATCCCTGTATACAATTATTGTCAAAGAGAAAAAAGTAAAACCGATGGTCTGGCGCTCCTTTGACTTCCTGTGTTCGTCTCAGGTAAGAATAGCTCCTTGCGTCTGTGGCATTATCCATATAATATTATGATTAGATTTGTAACTTTGGGAATAAAACAAGGCGACAGTTTAAGCCCATTACTGTTTATAATAATCATGAATAAGATTGTGAAACGAGCTAAAGAAAAATATGAACATCTGAATACTATATTGGGACACAGAAATGTAGAACCGATAAAAATAAGTAGTCTACATTATGCAGATGATGTGGTCTTAGTAGCGAATACAAAGAACAAAATGCAAAAACTAGTGAATATTTGGACTAAAGAAATAGAGAACATGAAGATGGAGGTGAACATAAATAAAATAAAGAGACAATTTAGCTGGTATGGTCATATGGTAAGAATGGAACCAAATAGGTTAACTAAGAAAATAATGGAGATTGGGAAACCGATCAAAAAATAAAGGGGTAGGCCTAGAAGAAAATGGTTAGACCAAATACAAGAGATGGGTTTAGAAAGAGGAAAGACCATAGCAGAAATGAAAAACCTTGCAAGAGACAGAAAGGCATGGGTACAGGACATGGAATCCACATCCGACGCCTGAGAGGGCAAAAGGATCGAGAAAAGAAGAAGAATTTCAGCTCCCAGAATTTTTCAGCTGGGATATCCCTGACAAACAGTGTCTCAATACTTAATATGGGTTTTAGATTTGGAGAAGGCAACATGGCAGAAGTTGATTTTGTTTTATATTGTAAGTGGTTCAGATCCGTATGTAATACTAAACTGAATTATTTTGAATGGGTGGGTTGTTGGGGTTCAGCAACCAAGTTATGCGAACCGTGAAGAAGCCTACATCTACTATCTCGGATTTCTTCTGCGCGATTTGCAGCCTTGGGCGCTTTTCTGATGATTTCATTTGGATTGAATTATGATAATACCAAACAATATCCCAATAATTATTTGTATTATAACTTTCATTTGTTTTTATAAGTAGAGTAGTTCTTGGTATGGTTCATTTATATTTAAGAAATCACAGATTCTCTAGTTTATCGTTTTCAACGAATTTTAGAGCAGAGGATGGGGAAAATGATAGTTTTTAGTGACAATTAAAAACACAGAAACAATGTCAATTTATAATAAATAACAAAGAATCATCGCTATCGTACATATACATCTGATTTAAAACATTGTAACAGCATGTACTGACTAAACCTGAAAACATTTTTAATTGAAATTTTCTCACAAAAACTGGACTCCTATTCCAAATTGAACACCAGGATGAGTTTGGTCCCCTTTGTCGTAGATATAAGGAAAACAATAATTAATTTCTAAACGAGCCATGTTACCTAGTCTCAATGCAACACCAAGTCCATACGACACCCGCAGATTATTTTGAATTAAATCTAACAAATTGCCGTCTTTAAGCACTGAAAAACAAAATATTTCAAATTAGAAATATCGAAACTAAATCATAAATATAAATTCACCCTGTTGATGAATAATTTCTTACCTTCTAAATTTCCAACGTTGCCAGCATTAATGAAAAAGTGAGTCCTAAAAAGTTCTCCAAACCCTCCTTTACCAGGTCTGAAAGGTAAGGGTGTAAAAAGATGTATACCTCCTGCCCAATATGCTTTGGAGCCTAGAGCATCTCCATCTGAATGGGGTCCAACTCCTCTGCTCTGAAAACCCCGAACGGATAGAGGTCCTCCTAAGAAATACATATCAGACAAGCTGATTTTTAAATCATTACTGAGTCCTGTCATATAACCCGTACATAAACATGCTTGTAAAACCTAAAAAAGGATCAGTTAATTTTTTGTTATCTTGAAAAGTATTCATTTTAGCTATGGGATATTCTACACAGTTCTTTTTTGTACAGTATTTTTGGAATTTTAAATAATATATGCAAAAATAAAACTTACTATATCATCAACAATGGAATAGTTTCCTTGTACAAAAATATCATTTTTCAAAAAACCAACATCTCCACCTAATCCAGCTACTTCTGAAGTAAGTTGGAGCAAAGAGCCACTGCTGGGAAATATCAAGTCATCTCGAAGATCCAGTGATAAAATATGTCTTAGAGACGATTTTAAACTTAGCCCAGATTCTTTTCTTACATCAAAAGAGGCATTGCGTGTTAAAACACTCAAATCACGGATATTTCCTTCCCACTGAAGATTATGTTTCAACTAAAACGAAAACAAGAAATAGAATTTGTTACATATTGAAGGAAAAATATCATATGCTAATAAATGTTATATTGGACATACCAATGACCAAGAATAGAAACCTAAATCAAAGGTTAATCCACGTTCAAGCTGTTTGTACCCAGAAACAGGCCACTCCGAGTTTGATTGGAATACACTTGCTGTTAAACTAAAAATAATAGAACACTGACATATCAGAACTGATAAAATACATCAGTGTATATTCTAGCATTAAATCTTTTATCTATCATATATATTAAATAGAAATAGAATGAGGTAAAATAAAGGAATAAGTAATATTCCCACATTACTGCACATTTTAAAAACAGAATGAATCTTTGGCAACAATGTTTGTGTCACTATTGATGCAAATGTATTCACCTGATATACCATTCATATTATGAGAATCAGTCAAATGCATTTTAAATAAAATTTTGTTTTACAGTAAAAATAGTGAAACTTTCAATTAAACTTGATTGAACAATAAATTCAATTAAAAATGATTATACTTACGTAGGACGGTGTCTACCTCTAAAAGGTTTAATAAATGCCAAATTAAAATTACTAGATTTTTTTGAACCATGACTGTATTCAACTTGCACTCTTTCACCTCTACCAAAAATATTGGGTGCTCTCATTCCTATCTGTAGGACTCCTTCATTGTTACCCACATGAGTACTGACACCACCAGTTATCCTCTTGTGTTCTTTGACATTAAAAGTAACCTTAAAAAAATAATCAATTCAAATAACAGCTTCCTGTACACTACACCATATTTTAAAAATAAATATTATCACTGCTCACTTCTAAACCATCTGGGGTAGACTTTGATCCTTTGCTGGTGTCTATAAACACAGATATATTCTTGAAACATCCCAGTTCGTCTAATTTTACTCGTGCCTAAAAATAATGTAAGCTGTTTAGTTGAAGTATATCATCACATCAAAATTATTACTAACTTTATGTGCCTTTAGAAGGACATCTTGAAAATCTTTTGCTTTAAATAACTCTTTAATGCAATCTTCTATTATATCGTTTTTAGTCCTTAATAGGCCGTCTACATGTATTTTGTCCACTCTAGCCTAAAATCAGCGATATTTATAGAACAATAATCTCTAACACGATTTAATGAATTCGTACGTACTCTGACACCTTCTAGATCGATTTCTTTTATTTGTTCTTTTTCCGGTGGCTCTCTAAACATATTTTGATTTTTTAAATTGGGTGTTTCTGTTACATTTTCTTCGACCTGAAATTTTGAGGTTAACATTAAAATATTTTGTTGAAGTGTTCGATTCAATATTTACCTTAGCATGTACTATTCCCATATTTTATTCAAACTGATTTCACGTAATTCAATTTAATTCATTTTTTAACAAACTGCCCGAAATATTATATGAAATTGATTTTTTCAAAAAGTCTGACAGCAATATCCATTCCCATTTAACAAACTTGATGACATATGTCATATGATTTTGTCCATTTGCAAATTTTGTACTCTGTGGTCAGAGCCCTGATCCCAGACCTTTGCTCAAAGTAGAAAGGTTTATGGAACATCAAGCAGCGCGAGAGCTTGATAAAAACGAAATTGATATTTATTTATGTAGTTTTATTTCAGACCAATGACCACAAAATAGCACAGTGTCTGACCATAGAGAAATAATAATTATTTGTCCATAGATGGTCTAGAGCTATGACCACAGATATATTTCTGTACGTATCTATGATATGACAGATTATCATATGGAAAAGACGTCAAAATTGTAAATATTTACTAGGGGAAGTAAGTAGCTGTCTCCTGTCTCGCTGTCTGTGGTAGAAACAGAAACTGCTAAGTATGACTGAAAAAAAAGGAAACCCTTTTGATATTAATGGACCAAATTTTAATCCAAGTATGTATTTGGAAAAAACATTCAAAGAGTATACTTTAAAACAGATACTTGACCACGAAAATGAAGTTGTTAAAGATACCCAAACATTACACTCCGACATGCAAACGCTAGTTTATGAGAATTACAATAAGTTTATATCAGCAACAGATACCATCAAGAAAATGAAATACGACTTTAAAAAAATGGAAACTGAAATGGATTTATTAGCTTCAAATATGGCTTCCATAACGTCTTTTTCTGGTCAAATTAATAATACTTTACAAGATACTAGACAGAAAATTAGCAAATTATCTGGTATACACGCTTTGTTACAAAAGTTACAGTTTGTTTTCAAGTTACCTACAACTCTCAAAGCTCGAATGGAAGAAAAGAATTATATCTTAGCAACCCAAGACTATCTCCATGCACAGAGAGTCCTGCAACAATATGGTGATATGCCTTCATTCCAAGGTATCAAAGGTGATTGCGAATTAATTGTGACTGAATTGAAAAAAGAATTGAGGAAACAATTTTCCAATCCAAATGCATCAGCAAAAGAACTTACCGAGGCAGTTGATCTGTTATTGAAATTAGATGAACCTGCTAAAGAATTATGTATGGAATTTTTAGCATGTGCTGAAAAACGTCTAGCTGAACAGTTGGTTATGTTAAAGGACCAAAGTGAACAGCGTGATATCATAGAGTTTGTTGACCTTGGCTGTTCAGGTTTTTTAAGTGATTTATGTTTAATTGTGGCTTCTTTTCATGATATGTTCATTAATAGAGTACATATGGAGAGTATTGAAAACAGTGATATTTTTGAAAACTTTGCTGCTGTTGAATTGGATAGTTTTGTGCAAGATAATATGAAAAAGTATTTTGAACTAGTTCAGAATAAAGTTGATTCAGAACAAGATGTTGGAGATACTAGCATTTTAGTACAGGCTCTTGATAGATTTTACAAAAGAATAGAAAGCAACACTCTTTGCAAAGACATCGATTTTGCTAAAGTTGCAGCAGATATAGTTATTAATGCAGCTAGAAAGCAATGTAAATCACATTTACAAATTCTAAAAATGCATTTTGCTGATACATTAACTAAAATTAGACAAACATTGAGTACTCCTAAATTAATCAACCAGGAAGAATCTACCAAAAATCTAAATGAATTACTCAATTCTTTGGTTGTCACCATTGTTGAAAAAGTAAAAGGAGTATTGCAAGATTTAGTTGTATTTCTTGAACCTACTGTCAATTTTGCAAACAAGCCACAATTCAAGGATAGTTTTTGTATAGATAATGTTAGAGAAGGTTTAATAGTATGCTTTCTTCATCATTTAACAGCCACTGCAAGAAGTTTTTGTGCTAAAGGTGCATCTGATCCAAAAATGCCTCCTACTTTGCTGTTATTATTATCCAAATTTTGTATAGATTTTCAAAATGGACATGTGCATTTTATATTGTCTCAAACTGATGAATTATTTAATATAAATTCAAAAGAAAATCTTTCCCTTACCAATGAAACTGAAATAAATAATACAATGCAAGAATCTGCACAAGAATTGTTGAATTACTTTGTAAGAATTCAAGGACTTAACTGTTCTCAAATGCTTAGAAAAAGTGTAGAAACAAGAGATTGGCTACATACTATTGAACCAAGAACAGTTAGAGCTGTTATGAAGAGAGTAGTAGAAGATATTGCAGCAATAGACTCTACTGTTACTCAATTGTATGAAGATCAAGGAAATAATGGCACAGAACACAGCAGTGACTCTAGCCGAAAGGCTCATAGTGTTTCTCTTCCAAGACATCAGTACCGCTCTAATTGGTCGAATTATACTCCAAATCCTTTAGATTCTGCCCTAGTCTCTAACATGCACAGACTTTTTAGTGAACGAATAGATATATTTTCGTCTGTACAATTTAATAAGATTTCTATTTTAACTGGGATTATCAAAATCAGTTTAAAAACATTTATGGAATGTGTACGACTTAAAACATTCAGCAAATATGGATTACAACAAATTCAAGTTGATACACATTATTTACAGTTGTATCTTTGGAGGTTTGTGGCTGATGAGAATTTAGTACACTTCTTGCTAGATGAAATATTGGGCTCTGCTGCACATAGGTGTCTGGAACCAGTTTTAATGGAACCAAGTGTTGTTGATATAATTTGTGAAAGAGGACAGAATTAAATAGTTTTTTTTATATAGCAAATGTGGCGATTTGAATATGTACATAAATATTTATATAATTATTGTAAACATAGAATATAAATTCTGACTGTATATTTCTTGTTTTAATTTATTTATTGCTTTCATACCTACTTTCAAGAAACACAAAAGCTTCTGCAGTTTCAAAGTTCACCACTTCAAGCAGTGACTACTGCTTTAATTTTTGTTGACAGTTAGTTTTTGCTAGATAATGCCAGCATTATCTTGTAGCATTTATAGTAAAGATTTATCTACTTCTTATTTTGTTTAGTTTGAGCAATATTTCTGGATTGATATGCCAGTGGCGTAGCGCTGAGAGGGCAGCTGGGCATGGCCCTGTTAAATAGCTCATTTCTATTCATATCATTCTTTCTTGATATATTGATACAAAAACAATAAGTGAATAATGTGTTGATTTATTTTTCTGTCGCTTGACAAACGTCATCTTTGTGACCAATTAAATTTCAACATAACCAGCAATTTAAAAATCAATTAGGCAATAGGCGGCTCAGAAACAACTGTAAATAACGAATCACCCGCAACTTAGTAAACACGGCGAACAACAGAGCTCAATCCAGCTTCACTGTACAGGGAATCTCAGTGGAAAGAATCTACGTCTACTCATAGAAACCAGTTTTTTTGTAAGATTGGTTGCCTATACCAAATCATTTAAATAGGGCTCAAAAATACTATATAGTTCCACGTATTTTCTTTTAAATCACAGATGGTTGGATGAAATCAATATATTATCTAATACCAACACAAAGGAATGTATTACATCCAATAGGAATTGTTAGAATGTCCGAAATGATAATCCTCAATGTTTAGTGAAATTAACTTTTTATTACAGTAAATATATAAACAATTCTTAAAATATAAATTTTTCTCTAAATAAATGATTATTTTTGAGCCTATCACATACCAAACATTTCAAATGATAAAAAATATAATTATATAGTTGTCTTAATATTGCAATTTTAGCTAAAGATATATATTAACGTTAAGATGGTACAAAATGATACTACCAAACCCAAAATAATAGAGTCTCGTCGTTTTCTAATATTTATTCTTTGGATTAAGCTATTAATTAGAGGGTATCTATTTGAAATATCATTGAATCTGGTTTGAAGTCTCTTGAAACTTTGCCTCTGTGATGTTAAATGTTCTCTAGTTTCCATTGCTATTGATATTTGATCGTTCACAAGTCGGTCAGAACTGCAAAGAAATGATAATTTAATAAAAACCTAAAGAGCACAGTTTGTGATGCTCACAATAATTACATATAACCAATGTCAGATAATATCAAGTAGAAGAAAACCTACATAAAATGAAATAATGATAATGAATATTGAAATTTTGTGGTACTATACCTAATGGTACATTTATTACAGAAAAGTAATATTTTTGTGTAATTATTGTGAACTACGCCCTCTAGCGTGAATTTAAAATTCAATACAACACCATACTTATGAACATGCTGATTTTCTTTCAAGTACACATCTCTTCTATTATTAACTCCATCTGTTCTAAAATTATCTGAACCTCTTAAAAGGTCTTCTCGTTGCCTTTGGCTTTCTCTTAATGAATTCGTTTTTCGAAAATCTCTAGACAAATCTGCTAAAATATCTTTATGTCTTTGTAAGGTATGCATCATTGCAGCTCCTGTTACTGGTTGCTCTGATAGTCTATCATTTATTTGAGTTAACTGCAAAAGAAAACAATTATATTATTTTTGGTATGAAAGTGTCTATTAAATGAGTCAAATGGGACACCCCAAGATCAATTTGGTGATTGAATGGAGATGTTTTTATGCACTTTTTAAACTTAAGCCAAACAGTTTTAATGGCAAGAAACATGACATTGAATATGGCCGGATTTAGCAGAAGATTGTTGTCTTTCCTTTTATACCATTGGACAGCTGTATTTAGCAGTACACAATGTTATTGTTATTATGGTGATGTGTATATTCTATTTCAATTTATGATGATTAAACAACTTTCTATATTTTATCAAATAGTTTGTGTTTACAATTTGACTCACAAACCACTATCAGTACCTTTATCTAAGAAAGGCAGGAGACAATTATGTGGGTAGCATCATCAATAATGTTTCTTTTGGATAAGCAATTTCTATTAATGGAATTCAAATCATACACTCTTAAACAATAATTTACAATTCTCATTTATCATGTAGGTGTACAAATTCCATACTGTATAGATTGGATCAGTTACTGTGATGGACGATGGTCAATGTTTTTAATACTTACTTTATTCAGCAATTCTTCAATTTCCACAGACATAGCTTCAAAAGTATCATCTCCAGATAACAAGGGTATAGTGTCCGCATTGCCGGTAGTGGGTGTTTTAATTCCAGCACCTAATTTACTAAATGCTACTAACTTTAGATCAATTTCGTTCTCCAGTTGTCTCGCCTGCTTTCGCAGATCTATAATAAAAGTATCAAGGATTAAAATGAGAAACTTTTGCTGAAAGTGTATTTTTTTAATTACTGGTAAAATATAAAGTTTAATAGAAAATATTTAATTATTTAGTGTGCAAATGAAAATGTTTACCTTCGTACGAGAACGCTGTAGCCATTTTTCATTCAAATATTCCTTCATTTATTTTGCCAACTGTTTTGACAACCTAAACCTTAATTGACAGACAGATAGATCTTCTGTTTCGTGGCCTTTGACTAGACACAAAACTTTCATTTGATTATTTGAATTTCACACATGGCCACCTTAGGTGGCCATGATAATAAGTTTTCTACGACCACAGAACTATTTATTAAATACATCTATTTCTGTGGTAGATCACATCAACCATTTAGTTCTGTATCATAGCAGTGAAATAATAGATTCTGAATATGTGATAATCTAGATTGATTGATATTGAATTATAATAATCATATTTTAGTTATTGCACTCATGCACTGTGGGTTCAGCAAAAACAAACAAACAAACCTTAAGAAAATATCTACGATCGCAATCATAGATAACCTTGATCGCAATCATAGATAACCTTGATCGCAATCACAGAAAACCGTGATAGCAGTGATGTTTGAAGTTTGAAATTCATAACGGTTTTTATATTTTCAAAACAAACCACTTTTTCTGCAAAGAAACCACCTAATTAATAAACATAAACATGTTGCCAGGTAAAAGTGACTCATCGACTTTCCACAGAGG
>CAJUYI010000987.1:64876-76315 GCA_910591695.1 Galerucella pusilla | reverse complement strand
TGAATGATTTATTACTCCTTGTCCTTTCTATATAGACTATAAAAATTCGTTGAACATGTCATAGCTTACGCAAGTGCAGTGGAGTTATTTACTAATAATATATTCATGCACTCATATTTCATGATTAAATTGCGTTCAACGGCTGATTAAAGTTTATTTTTGTAACAATTCCGTCCGCAATTTGGTTTAGTCTTATTTTATTTTAAGGGGAAGGGTGAATGCAATGATTATATTTCCTTCCCCTTCTTCAAATACACAATGTAAGGATATCATCATATATAAATGTGTTTATAATTCCATTTTATTTTTTTGAGTTTGTAAGTCTGACAATAAATGGAACTCGGGACTCGGACGAAATTCTTGAAAAAATAAATTTAGTCTTAGTCCTCAGTTAGACGGATTTTAAGTATCAAATGTTAGCCGTCCGGCGCTCGGGCACTGAGGAATGCGACAAAGTAGGTATGTAATGTAATGTTTCGCCGAGCTAGGCAAGTTATAGCATTTTCGACGGTATAAACTTCTGCCTCAAGGTGGAATTCTAATTTTAAATTCATAGCTGCGCCAGAGGACCTCCAGTCGCACTGATTTTTTCAACATTGCAAATCTTATTGTGGTTACCATAGCATATATCAAGTTGAGCTAGATTATTTATTCCGTTCTCAGCAGTCATCATCAGGCTCCTAATACAGTGTGACCCATTTTGTTTGGAAGCACCCATGTAAAAACCACATAATTCCACCGATTTTGATTTAATTTTTTTTTGTTAGATTCAGTATCAAAAACAGTATCTTGGCACAAATTTTCATAGCATAATTACCATTTTCAAGGAATTCTATGTTAATTTTTCTTTTCCAAAAAGACGAAAGTACATTAGGCACATTTTTTCTTTAATATAACTACACCACTGGATTCAGAATCCTCACAAATGTGAACTACCAGAATTTTATGAAAAAAATGTATCAACGACAAAATTATTACAACATTAATTTGGAAAAAGTGTTATTTTAATTAATTTTTCACGTAGAATGTGGACAAATTTTAAAGATGACAACATGGTAAATAAAAACTAGGACTCAAACATATTGCAGAGTAAATATTCGAAGCCGATAACTTAACCAGTTCTGGAGTTATAGCTTCCGAAAGTAATGTAAAATTGTGCTTATTAATTTGGATTGTTGGCAAAGTAGTCCATGAAAACACGGTCATTATCATTAAAATTCCAAACAAAATGGGTCACACTGTATAATTATATTTGTAATTTCATAAAGAATTTCTAAGTATAGAATTGAGTACAAAACTAAAAAGTTTCACTTCAGGATAGGAAATTATTTTAAGTGTAATGTGTAAGTAGGAATATGTTGGCATTATTGTTTTACCAATACAATTCATTGTTTTTCTTTTCATATCTAAAAATTATTTAAATAATTACAGGTTCGTATTGAAAATAATTATAAATACATTAGTTTGATTATTTTTTCCACTTGTCAAAGCCTGACATTTTGGTGGTTTTAACCAATAGCAATACATTATTTTAGCCAATGTTCGGTATTATACTGATTATTTTTTTCACTTGTCAAAATCTTACATTTTGGTGGTTTTAACCAATAGCAATACATTATTCTAGCCAATCATTCGGTATTATACGGATAATTCTGCTTCCTCATCGATAAAACCTTGTTTACATCGAAACGTCAAAATTTTACTTTGAATTTGTCATTATTGACAACTAAAAGTGCTTCGAAGTTTATTGAAAAATGAACACAAACCGATTGAGTGCCATCACCCAAGAGAATATTAAACATTCAGGTAATACAAAATGTTTAATTGTTGAAAAAAATAATCTTCTCAAATACAACTCGCTCTTCAAATTTTCATCACATAATTTTTTATTTTCATCACTCAAACTTGTTTATTTGAGGCAAAAACATTCAAACAAACCGAATTTAGATAAAATCCCTCGTCCTAACGGACTCGTGATTTTATCAATCGGTTTGTTTTCATATTCTTGCCAAATAAACAAGTTTTCGTGAAAAAGAAAAAATTATCGATAAAATCTGAAGCACTCGTGGTATTACCTTTGATAATTCTGCTTCCTCATCGATAATACCTTGTTTACATTGAAACGTCAAAATTTTACTTTGAATTTGTCATTATTGAAAACTAAAAGTGCTTCGAAGTATATTGAAAAATGAACACAAACCGATTCAGTTAAATTGTTGAAAAAAATAATCTTCCCAAATACAACTCGCTCTTTTTTTTTTTTTTATTCTGTTATTTAACGTCGGTCTATTTCTGCGACTGAGGCTAATCACCGACGCCGGGAGCACTCTACCCCTAACCGGAAATTTTGGCGAACCCACTAGTGTTCCAACCAGTGGTAGCGTTCTTTAACGAGCCCAACATCCATGGACTCGGGTCCTCGGTTTTACGTCTCCTCCGAAAGACGGCATATCTACATTATACCTCGTGCTCATTGGTATAGTGCCTGCGAGCTGTGATATGCTAGTCCGCTGCAGGCTGTACGGGCCCCATACGATGGTTTTCCCTGGCATGGTCGTCACCCATCCAAGTACTAACCATGTCCGACCTTGCTTGACTGTAATTATCGCATCGAACGCGTTCCACTACAGTGCTGGGTCGTCGCTCTTCAAATTTTATCGCTCTTCAAATTTTATCATATAATTTTTTATTTTCATCACTCAAACTTGTTTATTTGAGGCACAAACATTCAAACAAACCGAATTTAGATAAAATCCCTCGTCCTAGGGGACTTGTGATTTTATCAATCGGTTTTTTCTCATATTTTTGCCAAATAAACAAGTTTTCGTGGAGAAGAAAAAATTATCGATACAATTTGAAGCACTCGTGATAATAACTGCTTGGGAACGAAACAAATACTTCAAACTAACTCGAAACCCCGGAAAATAAATCTCTTGGGCAACCTTGTTTAATAAGAAGTTTATCAGTGTTTAATGGTATTTTATGCAATGGTAATTTGATGATAGCTATTAAGATACGAGCCGCGGAATGTCTTATAAGCCATTGAATGCATTCACTAATTAGAGATATTTATTCTCATAAAAATTGTGGTTGATTATTAAATGCATCCTGTAAATTTAATTTATGAATGAATACAATTTTGAAAATTACTTTTCAAAAAGTTGACCGTTCAAGAGGCAGCATCTACTTCTCAAACTATCTACCCCGACAGACAATAAATTACACTTTTAAGTTAAACGGGGTTGGGATATCTTCACGATATAACCAATCATTTTGGTTTGAGATTAGAAGGGACAATATCAGTTGTAGACCGCTTTCGGCGTATTCGCGCCTCATCATTACAAGGTAGATATCATCCGTCTAGTAGCTCTAAGAGCATAATTCTGGACTGGAGATAACGCTGAGATCACATTCATACATTTACCTCATTGAAGGGAATGCTAAGAATGCGATAATTGCAACAGTCCCACAACTAACCACAAACCAATTATCCCTGATGAGACGCAATTAACTGTAAGCCTGTCTACAAGTGATGTTTCCCCTTCTAATTACAAACTAGAAAGATTTGTTATATCGTGAAGATATCCCGTTCCCCTTTTAACTTATACTAGTCTTACATTACAGCCTTTTGCAGCAACTTTATTGCAGGCAATATAAATTGCATGCAAAATTAAAATGCAGTCTTCTTACATTTAAGCATCATTTGTTGCAACTTTCCAAGATTTTTTGACATTTAACATTATTATTAGCACATTAGAAATTTTTTTGCCATTTCCAATGTAGATATTTCCAGCACTACACAAATCTCCGAGAGATAATTTTAGAAATTAGGTAGCTTACAACTAAAACAAAATATTAATATGAAAAATTTAAAGTATGGTTATGATTCTTCTTTTATATTTTATAACCAACACAATGATTATGTTGTCAAAATCTAAAATCACTAAAAATACGTAAAGTTGCGCGTGAATAACCTTGAAAATTAGAAACATTTCTATATTTTTCAAGCCTGAAAGTTGCAGTGAAAATGGCCGGAACGCGTGCGCAATTATTATTCAAAAAAGGGCAGCAATTAAATTGCTAGCAATTTCTTTAAAAGGCTGTAATGTAAGACTAGTATTAGAAGTGTAATTCATTGTCTATCGGGGCATATATCCCGAGAAGTAGATGTTGCTACTTTTAGAGAAGAAGTTTTTAAATTTGTAAAGCCTTATAATAGTATTAAACATCAATAAATATGTACAAATTTCAACATTCAACATCGGTAACACATCTATAGTTATTAACATCTTCACAAAACATTCAACATAATCATCTCTCTGCAAATCGTCGGTTTACATTGTATTGAGATGACCATTTTTAATGAAAAGTTTCCTAAGATGACTTAACTAGCTCCAAATATTAACTTAGGTATAATGTAGAATTGTTTCTTTAAAATAAGATCGGAATGTTTAAATTCTAAATAATTGTTTTCCAACTAATATAGCAGGTGTTTTCAAACGAGAAAAAACTTGACGCGATTGAGTTTACGGAAGGGGAGGAAAATGGCCCCCTAAACCATGGAAAACGGGTTTCTCGCCTATATCTGGCTCAATGAAGATCGTCTTATTATCTACAAAATGGTCCTAATAATTTTTTTCGAAAATTCGATAGTTATCGAGAAAATGAGACCTAAAAGTCTCCTCATTTCAGCTGCTGCTCTGCCTGTAGGAATTCTGCTGTCTATGCATTAACTTGTAAGCGGGCGGACATTGTTCCATAACTCTGCAAGAAATTGACATTTCCCGATGATTCAAAGTTCATCGCAATGGGAAGACCCGTAGCTATTATTCCATGTGACTTGCAGATCGTTCGTACTCGACAAAAATATTTTAAAAAGCGGTCAGTTTTTTTCCACAAGATTTTGAGACTATTTCATTAATCTTTTCATATTTTTTAAAAAAATAGTCTTTTATCCTATTTTTTTTATAATGGATCCTTAGGAGGTCTTGAATAATCTCAGGAGTTTTTTTTAAATATCTTTCTTGCGTTTTGATAAAAAATTGATTGGTTTATTTATTTATTTTAAAGAAGGTCCGGTTTTCACCGGTGTGATCAATTTTCCTGATTTCTGGAAAATAATTGAACTTTATTAAAATCAAAAAGTACATCCGAAAACTAGACACTCTAAGCTTAAAAATGATGTGCATTAAAAAGCAATATATAGGGTAAGTTTTTAAATCGCACCTGTTCCACAGATTTTACAGAGCTCCGAAAACGGCTGAAAAATGTGAATATGCAAATCATTTTTTTTCAAACGCAAGAAAGAAAAAAAATAATATGTTAAAAAACTATTAACAGGATTTAATAGCGAACAAGTGTTTGCGGGAATTGTAGTCAAAACAAACTACAACCTTGTTTATAATAAAAAAATGTTAAAAATCATCAAGAGTATAATATTATATTTAGCAAACAAGTGTTTGCGAGTATTGTAATCGGGTCAGATTTTTGACTGATTTTGTGGAAAATCGATAGGATATACTCACCTATTTTGAAGATTGTCCTCTTCGAAAAATTTGCGGGTTATACACAATTTAGAGAAAAAAATCCAAAAAAAGATTTTACTTCAACATTCCATTGATCAATTTTTGGCCCGATATTTTATACAAAAAACAGTTTAAATATATCGGACTGGAAGTAAAGTGATCAACAATATGTATTTTCGCTAACTTGAAAAAAAAAATTAGTTAGATTCCTCATCATAACATCATTTAAATTACCATTTCTATAAATACCGTTGGCAGAAGCAAACGTGAGCCCTGGTGGGCGTATTCATTTCGCTGTAGTTGTATTTTTGTTGTAACAATTCGATATTTTGAATCGTTAACCAAATATCGATACCATAAATGTCAACTGTTAAGAGATATGTAAACAAAGTCAAACTTGCTAAAAATATAACTCAAAATATTAATCAAAAAATTTATATTGGACCAAAACTAAAACTACCGTTTGCCCTAAATGTCTATATTTTCAAATTACATGAATGTATTAATGTCATGAAAAAGAAGGGTCAAGTTTCTATGGAAAGCAACAAAATATGAACTGGTTATAGTCCAGTGTTGCCGATGCAAAAATGAAAATTACCCGAACTTACTATTCAAATTATCAGAATTTGTCAAAATTACCAAAAGGACACATTGGTTATCTAAATAAAGTCTTCGACCCCAGTCAATATGGAAAATCCCCAAAAACAATAGCCATTTTATACATCCCTTTTACAAAATATTCGAAAAACTATTCGATCCAAATTAGTGAAATTGTCTAAAAATCGGATAATCATCCTCGCATTGACAACACTGATACAGAATGAATAAAATGATGTATGTTGATGAAATCACTCGGTCATATTATTTCGATTATATTTAACAATTACTAATGGACAATCGTTAACATTGACTCTTAATTGGCTGCTTGCGATGATTTTATTTTAGTTCGCATATTTTCGGGGGCTCATGTTTGGTTCTGACAACCTACAAAACATAAAACAGAACAATATTCTACAGTACTTTGTAGCATAGTTGCCACCTTTAATCGACTATTTAGGAATCATGGCGTTTTTCGACATTATTATTAATATGCGAAATCAAATATTTCAATAAACTATATTTTTCATTGAATTAACTCAACCCAAACTCAAGAAAATAGATTTTTTTTAAATAAATTTTACATATAGGATGATATCCTGTGTACTTGAAGAAGGGGACCGGAATATAATTATTGCATTCCCTTCCCCTTAAAAGATTTCCAATACTTAATAATGCACATAAAGTTATTCAAGAAGGGGAAGGGAATATAATCATTGGACTCCCTTCCCCTTCTTGAATAACTTGATAGGCGCGTTACAAAGTATTGAATGCATACATGCATTCACCCATCCTCTTCTTGAAAAATATCCAATACTTTGAATATCAAGCTATTCAAGAATGGGAAGGGTGAATCCAATCATTATATTCCCTTCCCCTTCTTAAATAATAAATGTTCGTTGCAATGCATTCATCACTAAAGCAATTCTATTAACATTTCCTGTTAGAAATCAAACTTAAAAAACAGTAAGATAACAGAAATATATTCACCACAAATTTGGTGTATATTTATGTGTATCGCCGATTTCTTACGGCCGCAAATTTTTCGATGGATAATCTTCAAAATATGTGGGAATACTATCGATTTTTCGCAAAATCAGTCAGAAGCTCGTGTGTCTCCGTATAGTTCACCGGACCACAATCAGGGACGAAAGCTTATTTTCCCGACTCAGATCTTCCCACCACGTCAAATTTAGTAGTTGAGGTGCGCACGCGTCCAAGCAGCCTTTAACCTTTTATTCGATGTGACTGAATGTGAGCAGATTGGGACAGTTGGAAGGGTACTGAGCTTACAACTCGGAGGTCGTAGGTCAAAACCCGGTTAGGACCTGGGTTTTTCTTCTTTAGTTTTTTATTTCTCATTTTCTGATATTTTTATAAATAGTTACACTTTGATCAACCGGGTTTGGGCCTGGGTTTTCTTGTTTTTCTTAGTTTTACATTTCTTATTTTCTGATATTTACATATTTACTTCAATATTGTTATGTTACTACTAAATTTGGCAACGCTGGAACTGAGTCGGGAAAATAAGCTGTCGTCAATCAGGGTACTATCGATTTTTTGCAAAATCAGTCAAAAACTCGTGTCTCCGTACAGTTCACCAGATCATTGTCATCAAACCAAACTACGCCCTGATTATTAGTGTTAAAAACCATATCTCTACACTTTCATATTTCTTTTTATATAGAATGGCACTGCTTATTGCTGAAAATGTAAAATTTGAAATAAAACACTTACCCTGTGTATCTGAATCGGAATATGTCGAATGCACTTTCCAGTTTTGCGAATTTCTTTTCTATGTCTAACAATTCCGTTAACGCGAACGCCGTTCTTTTCTGTTTATTCGGCATTTTATTTTCTTACACTGCACATGAAGGCAGTTAAAAATGAACTGGTTATATAGTCGCCTTGCGATCAGGAGATTAGTATAAAAACGACAAAAAATTGTTTACACTTTTAAATACAATGCGTGATTCACTTGAAATACGAATCCTACGAAATATATCATAGATAGAACTCTGATTCCAAGAATAATTTCTATTAGCTTTTAAAGCGCTTTCAGACGACACACTTTGTGGCCGGACACTATAATCAAGATTCAAGACACAAAAAGTGTCCCGTAAAAAAGAACCTTTCACACGAGACACTAGTCGTACACGTGTATCTGATTCAATTCAACACAAATATTTTTTTAAATATTCATTGGTCATTTGGAAACACTTGGAATCGCGTTTCCCATTTGAACGTACTAATTGAAGTTCATGTATTACGGGTGGCCCGTACACAGACACAGTGTCTGGACACTAGTGGGGCAGAGACACTTCGATTCAGCGGCCGGACACGTATTCCTTATCTGTGTCTCGTGTGAATGCTTCTATTTATATTAATGTATTTTCTGTGTATTAACATATGCTATTAACGTTCTCAAAATAAGACAAAATCATACATTAATGACCCCTATTAATGCATGATTTACCTAAATTAATCAACGATTTTCTGCAGGCAACCCAACGCACATCTTATACATACATTATATTTATATTGACAGTTATCGGTGGTGTAGGCAACCAAACATACAATAACATCTTCGAAAAATGAATCCTAGTATTGGGAAAAGTAGAAATCGATAGATGGCGCTCTGAAATGTCAATGTCATCTTAGCAACGAGTAAAACAAATCAGCTGCCCTTTAATATTTAAGTGGTTTTATTTTGCTGTTTTAATTATTTTCAGCGTGTGTTTTGTAAAACTTTTGCTTTTTCTTTGATTGTGCTTTAGTATTTTGTGTTGTTAAACTAAATTTTGACTCCTAATATTTTTATTTTTGGAGTAATAGGTATGGTTGATGTTTGTGAAAAGTACAACAAGCGTTCAATTAACTGTTTAGTTTTAGGTCTGATTTCGTGTTTTTATTTTATTTCTGATATAATTATATCTCGGGGCGTTTATTGGTGTGAAGAACCAACCCGGCGCGTCTCCAGGTGGCGGATTCTGACAATGATCTATGTGGGGAATAGGTTGTGGGAATTTATGGGGGCTCGTTGAGCATAAAACCTCAACTGGCAGCCCTCAACCCTGCCGCGGACCAACTTCACCTATCCCAGCTGTAGTATCGTGGCTAAGGGACTGCACATAGGGTTTACAATGCCAGGTGAAAACGAGGTTACCTCGGAAATAACTGTTGTACCAATGTTCCCTGGTCGTCTGTGGTCATGTCTCGCGGACCAGAGGGATGGGGGGGGTCTTGACTTGACTGTCCGGACCAAGAGGAGACAACCTCATCAAAAATCCTGAATCCTTCAGTGGCATGATCGGGCTTACAGGATGCGTGGACGAACAGAAGATCGGCACCTACTGGTCATTACCTTGGGGAAATGGGCGAAACCCCATTGTAGGTAGCCTTACCTCCGCATGCGGGGCTCTGCGGAGGTGGACCAAGATTTCCCTTGCTACTCGTGGGATCTACATGGATCCATTAAGTGATAGAGAAGAGGGGAGGGCTCAGGAGAAAGGGCCCTCGGAGGAGACTCTAGAGATGGGCGACCTGTATAGGGCCCTTACGAAAGAGGCTCCTGAGAGGTTCCCTGAAACTGGGCCCCACGAGGAAGACGTTCAGATGATGGGAGTGGTGAGGGCCCAGGCAATGCCGGGAACAACTGCCCCATCACCTGAAAGACTCAAGAGGCATCGCAAGTCTATTTGCGATGCCGATAAACGAAGGAGGAGAGCCGCAAGGGCGACAGAAGGGATACCGAAAGGTGGCCCAACTGGCCCTTGCAAAGAGGTGACACCAGCACCACCCAGCCGGGACATGTATGATAGTGCTGGTCCCAGCGGGGTCAAGCTTGACGTCACCAAAGGGGGAGCTAAGAGGCCTCGGGTGCACAACACGCCACCAGAGGCCAGGCAAGCTCCAAAGAAGGTGTGCACGGTCCCTGGTGAGCACAAGTCGTACGGGGAAGCTGCAAGCAGCGATCTCAGGGTGGCCATCATCCGCGATGGCTATCCAGACAATCTGCTCACCAAGGAGCAGTACGCGCATATCCTCACGCAACTGCATGAGGATATGTACAGGACTGGCGCCTCATTTGTGCCGAGCTTTGAGGGACACTCGTTTGCCCGGGGAGCCGTTATGGTGACCTGTGCGGATGGGGGCTCTCTGGCTTGGCTCAAAGAGGCTATGGGTAAAATTAAGAACGAGGGACTGGCGCTCAAAATCATTGAGCAGTCGGCCCTCGAACAGCTTAAGAAGGCAATGGTTTTTTTTTTATTCTGCAATGGTTTGGGTGCCAGCACCCATCGAGTCTCCTCCCCAAGAGGTCCTCAGGAGGATCCGGATTGGTAATCCGACCCTGAGGACTGAAGGGTGGGTGATTCGTGCCTCCCGATGGGATGCTGCCTCTGTGAGGTAGAACATTGTATTGGGGCTCGATCCTCGATCGGTGGTGGCACTCAACCATACGAAGGGGGAAATCCGGTATGGGCTCGGGAAGGTTAGAATTATCTTCCCGGGAACTACGGAGACTCCGGAGTAAATTATTAATGGGTAAGGAGGTACCTCTAAAGATATTCAATGTCTGTTGAAGGGGCCTTAAAATTTACCCAGGTTAACTTGCAGCATTGCCGTGCCGCTGCAGGAGTATTCGCGCAGAGGATGGCAAAGTTGCAGACAGGCATATGCCTTATACAAGAACCATGGGTGTATAAAGGGCATGTGCGAGGCTTAGGCACACCCAGGCGTAGCTTATTCTATGCAGTGGGTGAACCTAACCCTAGAGCGTGCATTTCTACGCACGCAAGTGTAAGTGCAATACTGATAAAGGAACTTTGTTTCAGGGACCTAGTAGCGGTGAGAGTGGACTTCCTGGGCAGGAATAGTACGAGGCATAGTTTGGTGGTATGCTCTGCTTACCTGCCCTATGATTCACCAGAGCTACCACCTACTGAGGAGTTCCGCAAGGCGGTGGAATACTACATAGTCAGGAAACTGCCTCTTCTTATTGGCTGCGATGCCAATGCGCACCACACTATGTGGGGCAGCAGGAGAGAGGCTTTGCTTGACTATCTAGGTACCACTGACTTGCAACTACTCAACCGAGGGACGAAACCAACATTCCGAAATAGGATTCGGGATGAAGTCCTGGATGTGACGCTTGCGTCAAGTAGCGTTGTGAGTATGGTAAGGGACTGGCATGTTAATGATGATCCGTCATTGTCGGATCACAGTTACATTTGTTTCAGTTACAGGGTTGCTGTTGAAAAACAATCAATTAAGTATAGGGACCCCAAGACTACCAACTGGGAACGGTATAAACTGG
>CAJUYI010000987.1:0-49876 GCA_910591695.1 Galerucella pusilla | reverse complement strand
CCTTTTTATGAGTTGATGTAATGCTGTTTCGGTTGATTTTCCCTCTCCGCCCTATAATTTGGTGTTCATTTGTTTGGTTTTCCGCTTAATTAGGTGACTATTTCACATGAGAATTAATCTAATGAAAAATATGAAAAAGAGCAACTAAGCAATTTGATTATACAACCATAAACTATTAATACACCTAGGACACCATACGCCTAGGTGACATGAATCTACTTGAATAACGTTTTCCCAAGTAGCTGGATACGTAGAATTGGATCGATCGAATGTCTATGATCTCCAGATTTGACTCCTTTGGACCACTTTTATGAGGATACTTGAATTCGATTACATATATATCGTGTGAAAGCCATTAAAAAAATTATAATCAACATGATTCAGGATTTTTTTCAAAGGTTATCTGTTTTTCAAATAATAAATATTTTTGAGACATTTGCATAATCCTGTATCTGATTTGATAAGTTGGGAGCAGGCCGGTTCCAAATACCATATTAAACTTACCATATATAAAGGCTACTTTCCACTTTTCCACTATTAAAGCGAGTATAGGTGATTATCAGTTGATGATTATTGTGAGTGTTTAGTTCAAATGTGTAGTGCGAGGAAGTTTTGGAATAGTAACGTGCAAGGCCAAGCCAGCTATGGATAACTGAATTAGCTTACAATGCTTGAAACACCTATTCTCGGAAATTTATATCCGAAGTTTGTAATGCTATTTACAACGCACTGAGTGATTACATAAAAGTAGGTAACTTAAAAAAAATGCTTTTTTCAATAAATAAGTTTTATTTCCAAAATCTTCAAACATTCAAGGTTGTTAGTGGGTAATGACTTGTCACTGTCAGAGCCAATATATCATCTCTTGTTACTGGTACAGTTTCAGTTTGAGATTCATTGTTCCCTGAGTACAGAGTGTTTGAATGTAATGATTGGAAGATTGGCCAATAGATATATTATCAATGTTGTGGTGGTATTGCGGTGATTGTGTGTAAGGAAAGGGAATGGTGTATAGAATTTGGTAACAGAGCTATGTATATAAATATATGTTTCGTGACCCATTTGTTGCAGACGTAAATTACCAAAATGTTTTTTTATGATCATCTGTCCTTGTAATGATAGGTGTATTGGCAGAGTTTTAATCTGGGCAGCTACAATTCTCCCAAATACGTCTAACTCTGCTTGTGTTTGCGAGGATGTGCTGGGTTAGTTGTGTTGGAAACTTTATTGATCAAACAACTGAGGTCCTGTATCGTTCTTTAACGAGAAATCACCGATTTCCCCCATTATAATCAGTTGAGGTACACGTGTTGCATCAAGGTTATTTTTTTAAGCATAATAATTGTGTTTTGACGTAGAAAACTCTCCTTCGCCCAGAACTGTCCTGCTCCTGTAAAATAAAAACAGATTAAGCACAAACAATTTCATTCATTGACGATAAATGAAGATAGATTTAACAAGGTTACAGGAATTCTTGGAATATCCCCGGCTGCAAAATGAATATGCTGCAATTAAAGCTCCACAAAACGCAGAAAGTTATTACTACAGCTTTGAAAATTCGTAGGTATAGCTCTATTCTCATGGCAGTAGACTGGAGAAAATCGTGAAAGCCTGTTGCGGCGTGCAAAACTGGACTGAACTGGACCGAAATATTTATTCAGGTATCCACTGTTGATATGGAGGTTATAGAGAATGGAGATTCAATTCAAAGATACTCGAGGGTAGTATCACGCTTTCAACTATGCGCGAATAACGAAAGGCTTAGGTTGGGCGCCAAAAATATAACCTTTCCTTCAGTCTCCACGACAATTACGCCTCTAATGCGGAAACATGTGATTCCAATTGTCATGACGTTCAGTTCCCACACTTAGTCCACCTATCCAATTATGCCGTACCTTCGCGAAGACAATATTGGTCCATTGGATGTGTGTCATATACTTCAGATGGCACATTGGCTTCTCCGAAGATTGTTTGTCTCCTCGAGTCCAGTGCCTCACAGTCAGACAATATATGGGTCTTGGTCTCCATGCAACAAAGTCTGCAGCTGAGATCCCCGTTAGGTGTATTGCCCTATTTTATACAGGTGATATTGGGGGCATTGCCCGTTAGATACTCAGCAGACACCTACTAATATTTAGATGTTCTTCGGCCCATTTAATACATATGTTACCTATAATGGTCTTACTGTGCTCCTCCACTGTACTATATGTTGACTTTATACCCATTTTTGTAATTTTCCCCAGACCACTTTCTTTGTGGTCCCAAGAACTGATTTTGGTCCAACTATGTCGTTGTAAACCTCTTATCGCTAGTTCATCAGCTTGTTCATTTCATGAAATATCGTTGTCTCGGTACCCACACCAATCTTAATTTAACGTGGTCTGTCATCTCGTTTAGTACTGAAATACAGGGGTATGTTCTCCTAGTGAGAAGGAACACCCTGTGTTCCTCATTTCACTATACACCAGTGATCCTGTCCCTTCCCTAGACTTTGACCCGTCTGTATACCAGGTACTCTCAAGGAAACTTTAGTGTACTTGGGTCCTGTCAGACTTTTCTGTGAGGTAACTCTACCTCATATTTAGGGCTGTGGAGAAGTCTAGTGGCCACTGTTGTTTTGTTGTTAAGGTTATTCTGCAGCCTCAATAAACCCATTTTCACGAGGTGTAATGGAGGAAGACCAAATAAGGCTTCTAGTGATCCAGGTTCTTACTTTACAATGAAGAATCATAAAATTCCCATCGATTGGTACCAGATCCACACAATAAAACTCGGCAATAGCGTTGGGTGAGCAACACAATCAATATTCTTCTACTCAGATCTTATGTAAGACTTTTATAGGTCATACATATGTTAAACGTGTCAAAGAGCTACTAAATATCAGTGGGGATTAAATAAGCATTAATTGCAAACCAAAATGGTTGGTATTGAATATCTTGTAGATACCAACCAACCTCGTTTGACTTTAAAGTGTAATTCAATATTCGTCAGTACCTATAGCCCGGGAAGTAGTTGTTTCTTATTATTTGAAAGGTCACTGTTTTTGAAAAGTATTTTTCAAAAATTTATAGTGTTAGAATAATTATAATTATTCTTCGATATCTATTTTATTAGGCATTAAATTATCTTTCAGATGATTAATCCATTAAGCGAAAAATAAAAAATTCAGTTTCACTAGAATAGAATAGAAAATAGAATGGAAAAAATTTATTTCACCAAATAAAAAAGATTGTACGAAGAAATTATACAATACTTATTGTGAAACAGGTCATAAAATCATATACAATAAACATATACATAAAATAAATTTATAACAAATAGTAAATAAAAAAAATCTACCAAACAACAAATTTTTGGTGTCTTAGTCAAAAATAAAATATTATGTTAGAAACTCTTCTATTGTGTAGCAATTTTTGTCCAACAAAAATTGTTTTACTTTACACTTAAAATTGTGTAGATTGCCACTATTCTTTATGGTGCCTGGAAGAGTATTATAGAACTTACATCCCAGATACTCCACATTCTTCTCAAAAAGTGTCGTCCGGTGCCTAGGTATTAATAATTGACCCTTATTCCTAGTGTTATAATTATAAGAAGCACGTTCGGCAACGTATATTGACTTATTCTTATGAATATACGCACATGCTTCCAAAATATATACTCCAGCTAGTGTAAGAACTCTGAATCTCTTAAAAAACTCCCTACATGAATCGCGAATGCAGCTTTGCAATAATTCTAATTGCATATTTTTGAATAATAAAAACCCTTTGCTTAGTGTGCTTTCACTGCAATAATTGGCAAGAAATCTAAGAATATGGCAACTTTTTCTTAATTTAATACAGAGGTTGTCAATATGTACATTCCAAGTTATGCCATGGTCTATAGTTATTCCTAACATCTTAGTGTTGTCCGTAGTTGTCATGGGAAAACTAGTGTTTTCAAACAACTGGTCTTGTAAAAATTGACCATTATTATTGAATAACACCACAGTAGTTTTAGTGGTGTTTAATTTTAAATTATTTTTTGAGTTCCACTCACACATATCAGTTATTTTACAAGATAGAGGAAAAAGTACTGGAGCAAACTTACGTTAAATGATCTAAAGATTACAAATATTTAAATTTTGTGGTAATATAACAGTACATTTATTATAAAAAAATGATGTTTTTGTGTTATTATTCTCTAGCTGTGGGGTAGGAGAGTTGAAAATAATTTCCAGGCAGCCGGAGATCTTTACTCATTGATATATCTGTGTCCATTACGCACAGGGGGCGAGGCTGATTTTAAAAGCTCGTCTTATGGTCACCATTGAAAAATCCGGCATAGTCACTTCACTATAAGTATGAACATACTTTACTCACATTTTTCAAATAAACGTTTATATGGGTATAGTTCAAAGTGTGTCAAAACTTTTGAATATGCTTATATTTGACATAATACAATGAATATATTATATTTAAAAATAAAAATCACAATATAAATGTGGCAACTACGCTATCGATCATCCTCGATGTAAGACGCCTACAGTCATAGATGGAATAGCAATAAGTGGGTGGCCCACCCCATCGAGACAGGGGTGGAAGCCGAATTAGGGATCAAGCCCAACAAAAACAGGGGAGTCAAAATATAAAAATAGCTGCCGCCATTTCTCCAAATAACCATGCTTTTCCTCATAACAATGTGGTTACGTTCACGTACAGAGTTGGGAAAGTCGTTACCGTTAAAAACTATATTAATACAAACAATGGGTTATGCTTGAAAATCAATAGTTTGGAAGAATTACACTTCTTGAATATGCATTTTAATGAAAATTATTTTGTCTACAATACCATATCTATTCTACCAAAAGCTTATCTACTCAATAATATAATTAATAGATGAAATGAAGATCATAGCTGAATCGATTGAAAAAAGGTGATTTGTGTATTTAGAGCGTAAAGTAACAATTTGCCGTTTGACAAAGAATGTTGCCGCGCGGCAATCGGCAATTTCATGAAATAAGCGACCGAAAAAGATTCATTTTCTTGTTCTAGAACGTAAGTAAGTAATTAGTTGTTTCACGCGCGACTGTAGGAGATGGTTATTTGTCTATTGAGTGCGTAAAGTAACAGATTGTCGCTGAAGACAGAATGTTGCCGCAGAGCGGAGCGTGGCGATCTTCTGAAAGTTGCAATTTTAAGGTCTGTTCCAACCGTAATCGAAAACCGTCAGAAACGATCAGAGAATAACTGGTCATAGCAAACTAACAACGAGTTTACTTTCGCGTAATTCCTATCACTGATTGCGATGGTCGACTATTCTCTGATCGTTTCTGACAGTTTCTGATTGCGGTTGGAACAGACCTTTACTTTACGCTCGAAAAACACACATAATGACGAAGAGTTCAAGTTTAAAATGTTGAATATCTTAATTTTTTTTATAATAATACAACCATAGTTTTATTCTTTTATCTAATTCCAAGGCCGAAAATAGGGGCAGTTTATGTTCAGTTTCCCATACCCAATCTTTAGCATTTTTGAGATACTAACATGTATTTAAAAATATTAATTATTTCAGCCTTAGGCGTAGGCCGTGTTATTTATGCTTCTATTTTATCAGGCTGTGTATTTATCTATCATAATTGAATAGTATTAATTGTAATTGTTTGAAGTTAATCGCATCAGACAGTGAAAGGAAAGGCCCGATTGGAATTAGGTAAACAATGAAGTTTTCCGCAAATCGGAAATTTTGACATTCCAGACAAAATTACTTAAAGGAAAAGTCAAGATTTCTTAACAGTTGTATAATATGCATATTCGAACTTTTCTCTTGATTTCTTCGGCAATAACTCTTATGAAGCTTTATTCATTGCCTCAACCATCTCTGGAGGAGTCCCGGAATTGGAAAGTTCATCATCACTTATCATCACCAGCAATTAAATTTATATGCGTCGAGTTTGATAATTCAACCCTAATACGTTTCCATAGTAGGTATCCCAAGAATTTTATTACGAATTTCAAAGCACCACTTAATTGTTAATAAAATTATTCAAATTAATTAATATCTGTCGAATTATAACGAAAAAATATATTTTCAAATTTTGACATATAAAGTGACACTTTATAAAACTTGTTGGCGTTATGAAACGTCTTACTTTTCGTAACCAGCTACGAAAAGTGAAATATTTCCTAACTGGTGATGAAATTATTTGTACAACCAGTTGGGAAAAGCACAACTTTTCGTAACGAGCGGATTTCAAGCGAATAACGAAAAATTATTGTGCTTTTCACAACTGGTTGCACAAATAACCATTGTTTACCTCGTAGGAAAAGCCACATTCGTGGACTCCGTACTTTCTCGACTTAGCAATCTTCACAATCGTCCAGGAATATTAGTCTTTTCCTACTCGGTAAACAATGTAGTATTTCTAAATTCATGCAGTGGTGAAGGATTTAAATATTTTTTTTTTTAATTCTTAAAAAAATTATTTCCTAATAAATTGATTTTCGTGCAATAGCACGAGAAGTCAGTATTTCGCGTACTTAGCAGAGTCCGCGAAATTCAATTTCGCGGCCGTTACCCATAGCAACGGCTGCGAAACCAAACGTCACATCCAAATTTGAATATCACTTCCAAACTTGACATTTCTAAAATACTACGAAGATAAGGATTATTTATTATTATTTTCATTGAGTTTACAACGCTTTTGAGTCCAGGAGAAGTGGAAGGTACTGAAATATCGCTATCAGTATCAGACATTTTGCGTTTTGTAAAGAACTGTCAAAATATTTTGTATATATTGAAACATATCATTTCATTAGCACAAGCTGACATTGTTATTGTTAAATAAATTGAGCAGCTGTTGATTTTAGAGCAATAATACATTCATTTATAATTTATAATTATCTAGTTCAATAATTGTAACGATTGCACGGAAAATAGTGTGTTTGCCATGGCCGCGAAACTTTTTAACGACCTCAAGATTATCTTTCCTCGGCCGCAAATGACCTCGGCGATAAGTGTTCTTTCGGTATGTTAAAAAGGTATTTCGCGGCCTAGGCATACAAAAATTATTTCAGAAAGTGGTATGATTTAAAATTCTGGTTTCCCAATTTTTGTTCTCACAAAATTTTCAATATGAAATTTTGCACTTGTCAATTTCTTACAAAGAAAATTCATATATCGATACGTAGAAATTTTAGGTATAGGGTATTCCATACAAAGTGACATTACATTACAGTTGTGTATTATCCATAAATTCACCCCAACTGGTTCTCAATCTCTGCCAATTTTTATGGATTCGTGTGAGTAGTCTCCAATATGTAGATAGTGTAAGCTCGTTGTGAAATAGTTTTTGTATGATACAAAGATGTCATTTTTAGCAACTTCTCAGCTTATCGGAAGAAATATGAATTTACCAGCCGTGAATGTATGGCCTTAATCAGATTATAAATGCCAATGTCTTATCAAATTGATAGCCAAAATATTTTCGAAAATTGAATAGGTACAACAGAAATATCCGACTTATATTACCCTATATAATTTTTCTCCAGTACATATTCAATGCGCTTTTCACTTGATTTCGGTGAAAATCAGTCCTCGGTCGTGATTGAGCTAAAATTACAATGTTCGTTGCCTAGCATTTCACTTCTGAAGTCAAAATCATAAAATCAAAATTTTATCCAAATTTCCTGTCAGTCAGTTAGGTAATACGAAGACATCGGGAAAAGCAACTTGGAAAATACAAAAAAAAAACTGATTGGGGAGGTTGAAAGGAAGAATTATTTTCCCTTTCCCTTTGTGGAAAATATTCAGTAATTTACAGCACACATCACGTATTTTAATTGTCGAGATAAAATATAAAATTTATAATCGTATTCACGTTGGTGTTTGTATCAATTTATAAATTAAAATATTTAAAATAACGGAACTAAAAATGTGCCCACCTCTAGCTTATTCTTTAACTTACATTATTTCGTTATTTAAATACACAAAGCTATAAACATATAAATTCGTAGATACCTAGTAAAGTGGTACTTTTAATGATGTGAGGAAAATAATTGAAATTTTTCGTTATAACCTAAGAGAAAATGAATAGTTTCCGATACA
This sequence comes from Galerucella pusilla, assembly GCA_910591695.1. Taxonomy (NCBI): domain Eukaryota; kingdom Metazoa; phylum Arthropoda; class Insecta; order Coleoptera; family Chrysomelidae; genus Galerucella; species Galerucella pusilla. Next base: position 41,788 of record CAJUYI010000987.1, on the reverse strand, counting down.
GTGCGATTCAGTCAAAAAGTTGTGGCTCTGTATATCTACTTCACCTGACCCAGGTATTTTATGTATTTTATTACGAACTTGTATGATGAGGCGACAAAACGTATAGAAACTTTCTTTAAGCAATAAATTATTAATTTCTGGAAATGCAAGTTCATGCGACAAAATTCAGGATGTGATTGCTCGTATAAAATTGAAATTAATCTTTCGTATAACAAAATTTCATCAGCCAGCCGCTTTCCGAGATATCACCTTCGGTAGTGACTAGAATTGAGTTTTCATTTTTGGAACTTTAGTTCTTCACGTCAGGTTATGTTTGAGCGACTGGGGGTCGCGACGCAAAATATCTGACCGTTGCGTTACGTTACGTTATGTTACGTTGCTTCGTTATGTGCCTTGCTTGCGTGCGTGTGCTCTCTCCTGAGTCTCTCTCTCGTTTACGAAGCAGCGATTCATATGCTTCGGCCGGGAATCGAACCCGGGCCGCCCGCGTGGAAGGCGAGCATTCTACCACTGAACCACCGATGCTATATTAAAATTCTATGCAAAGCTGGTATTCGCAGTGTTGTTGATCTACTTGAATTTGTTCGGATAAATTTTTACTATTATTCCCATAATTTTTTTTGCGCGATTGATCTTTTTTGTTAATTTACAGCATCGGTTGTCAGGACGGTAGGTTGTGTTTACTGGTTTCTAAGTTTAACACGTCGCTAAGTGATTTACTTACCGTTCAGACGTCGAAAAGTAATAAATAAAAACAATTTCACCAAAATGCAAAATATATTTTAAACTGATCGAGAAGTATAAATGTCACTTTTGACATTTCGTTCATTTCGAAGAAATTTAAATTATTTTATTCGTAATTTATTTCAATACGATCGCGCAAAAAATGGTATAAGCATCTCGAACGTTAAGGGTAATTACAACGTTTGCATGTAGATTCCTCTCGTAAAATTGGACAAAATGATAGGAGGATTAAGGGGTCTATCACATTTACTTTTCGAAATACAGGGTGTTGAAATTTTGAAAACTTGAATGTTTCAATTAGATAATTCGATAACTTTAAAATGGATGGATACATTGATTTGACATTTGGCAGGTTGTTTTCAAAAAATGTAAGGGCAAATTTTGATAGAGATAGTAGTTTGTGCAACTAGTGTGGATATTATGGCCATATCGCACGAAAACGAAGTTTGAGCACGACGCCTTAGGCGGAGTGCTCAATCGTTCAAGTGCGATATGGACAATCCACACGAGTCGAACAGCATATTTTTCTACTACCCACTTAAGAAAAAATCTAGAAAATAAAAATTTCTATAAACTGTAATATAACTTCAAATTAAAAATTTAACAATTCAATTTTATGTTTCCACTAATTTTTGTGTGGTAAAATTACAGTTCTCGAATGTCCAATTTGTATAATGCTACGGTTTCCCTTTTTAAATATACGATGCTGTTATGAGAAGATGTTGCCAGTCGGACTCCCTCATGAAGGGTACCGTACCATTATCTATAATAATGAATATTCTGCTGAATATTTCAAACGTCTACCTGTTGTTGTTATTATTATCAAGCAGAATAATTATTTAAAAATAAAATTAATAATAAAAAAAACTTCTTCACGGGGAATCGAACCCGGGTCTACCGCGTGAGAGTCTGGTTTGCTTACTACTCGACCACCGAGGAATATGCCAATTTTTTATCTATAACCTCAGATGTATTACATAATTTTTGCTTAAAAGGAACTAAAGTTCCCATCGTGTGTCCCGCGACACGTTCTACCTTTTTTTTCTAAAATTCCAGTAAAGCTAGAAATTTGTAATTCTGTCGTTTTACTGCACTCGCAAAGGACTAATTACGGGTATTTTTTCGATATTCCTGTTACATTATAGGAAGGTGAAATTAGAAACCCTTACTTTATTTCATATCAAAACTTTTACTTAAATTCCTTGTTTCATTTAAAAAAAATTTTTATTCTTAAAATTTTTTCCCAAAACTACCAGCTGCAGAGAAAAAAATTAACATTTATAAATTTTTCAATAAATTGAGTGAAAAACAGTAAATATATAAAATGTAATGCGATTCATACTAAATGCTGGAAATGTACGAAAACTACAGAATTTCAAGTTTTTAGCTTAACTGAAATTTTAGAAAAAAAAATAAAAAATAAATTTTAGTCACCAACTTTTAAGGGTGATATCTCATAAAGGGGAGAGCTGAGGAAATTTTGTTATAGGAAAACCCGTCAAAATTTCATACGAGCAGTCACGTCCTGAATTTTGTCGCATGAATTTACAAACACCCTGTATAACTAGTGGTATAAAATAGTATCCAATTTTTTCGATAAAAACACAAGGAGGCAATAGAAAGTGAGCCGATTCAAAGTGGTTGGTAAAAAATATCGAAAATTCTAATTTATGCCCAATGAGACTATTTCAGAATATATGGAAAAACCAAGAGACTTCAAATTTTATCAATAATGCTGCTGCTGCATACAAAAACTGGTAACAAAATATTCCAATTTGTCGGAATACCATTTTTATGTAACCCCTGAAAGCAGCAAAAACGGCGTGCTTAAATTTAGAAGCAGAAAATCACACACCATTCCTTAAGAGCTTCTGATATAACTGCTTTGTCGGAGAGTGGAGTTGAACTGGTCACGCGCCTTTAAGCCTTTAAGCCTTTAAGCCGTACTTACCAATTGACGTGTTCTCCATCATAAAATAATTAAAAAAAATAGAGAGCAACAGCCAAATGCTCCAGAAAACTTGGCAAGATCAAGCTCAATAGCGTCTGTAGAAGATGTACCGCTGCCAACAATAATCGAATCGAATCCTGTGGTACCTAGTTCAATTAGCAACATCAAATAGCATTCACAATATCTGTGTTTTTAATTTTAGTTATTTGTATTGATCGCCATAGTACCTATTACTTGGAGTATTTTCTTCTCATGTTTATTTTCGCAACTTGTAATAGGCATAATGACTGATTTTGAAAAACTGCTGCTGTTTTGCAGGAAAAATTTGCGTTTTTGAAACACAAATTTCGCACCAAAACGTTAAAATATCAATGGCGCCTCTGTGGCATCACACATTTGTAAATACTCCAAAAATATTTCACAGTTTGCAAATTAAAAATTTATTTTGATTATCAATTCGAATTATTTTGTGTGATAGTTGTGAATTCTATAAGAAATAAAAAATTCGATAAAAGTTCGAGCGATATACAAAAATTTGTATTTTTTCGTGGTGTCGGATAGGGACCAAACATTTTAAAAACTTAATAATTCTAGATATAATAGCAATACAAAAAACATTGTTGTTTAATTTGGCAATAAATTAACGAAAAGTATCAATGAATACAAAAGAATATATACAAAAGATTGATGTCACACGTAGGTATGTGATCGGTGTTTTAGCTAAGATGGCAAATTGGCATAGTTTGTATTTATATTCTTGCTAAAATAGATATAATTCAATAATAATATAATAATTGTAATATAAAAATTAGTGATTGCTTTAGAATCTTTGTACTCTATACAATTATTTCAAATAATATAGTGACTCTCATCATGCCTATAGTATTTACTTAATTTGTATTGCCAGAAATAAAAACTTTCGACTTTTTCTTATGAGTAGTTTTGTAGTTTTTTATTTCGCAAATAGTCATTAAAGTATATCTCGTGCATGTAAAATCACTAGAGAAAGAGAAATTCAAATTTGTTTCCCTAAAGAAACATATATCATGAATTTTTATTATTTTTCCTTCAGTCATGATTTCCAGCAATATTACATTGACTGTTGGAAATGAAAATGAAAATTAGAATATGCAATACAACGATTAATGTTTTTGAAACTGTTATTGCTATACCCAATATAAAATAAGACACAAAGATTGGAGATATTGGAAATGTGCTCTCAAATTCAAACTAATAACTTCCTTAAAATACGAAATATTCGATCAAGCAAACTGTGCAGAAAGAGCACTTAATAGTCTTCCAAATACATATGCCAATATTTATCAACATTGAAAAAATCCTATCAAAAAAACCAATGAGGAAGTATATTGATTTCGGCTAATAGATCGGTAGCCCATTATTTTAAATGGAAGCTGTTTTCATCATCCAAATTCGTGGCATTCATTATTCAATTGTTCTAGTTTCGTGAAACTTCAAAAATTTTCAATGTAGGTACAGGGGATTATCAAGCTCAGGTATTGGAGAATGACCTACTTGTTTTTTACATTAAACTGGATGGTGAGAATGGCTTCCATTTAAAATAGTTACTGTTTCTAAAGAGTACAGATTTATATGAAAATTTCGAATCATTTGGATAATTATTTCGATATTTAAAAAAGTAACAAACTATTCTGCATAAAAAAATTGTATCTATATAAAGTTCAGAATTGGCTGAGGATGATTTTCATAAACTATTACAATTTTGTGAAACAGTTACAGAGCAAATTGATAAAAATTGTAATCCGCACTGGTTTGAGGAGGTTTGTACACAGCGTCCACAAAAAGTTAACGTGTGGGTGAGTTTGGTGAAAAATCATTTGATCGGTGCTTATTTTATGGAAGGTACTACGCTTAACAGTGCTAACTACCTATCTTGATTTACTCCAAAATGAAATTATACCTGGAATAAATCGATTATATCCTAATATGAACGTATATTTTCAACAAGATGAACTGCCTCACTCTCCATATCAAAGAGACGTTAGGAAATATTTAAATACATTTTTGGTCAAAAAGGTGCAATTGAGTGGCTGGCAAGATCCCCCAGCTTGACACCGCTTGGTTTTTTTCTCTGGGCTACCTGAAAGATCGCGTTAATGTTGACATACCAACAACAAGGATAACATACGTCTCGAAATGCAGGGAATTATTTCACAAATGATCAACGAATCTATTTGCATCTTCGAAAAGAGATTGTATCATTGTCAACAAACAAATTGTGAATACTTATTGGGAGTATTTGCATAAATGTTCAGTTTTTGAATTTATGTAACAACTAATTTCATTTAATCACAATTTTATTATTTTTGTTAAATTTCGATTACAATTTCCGAGTGAAGTGATAATTTGTTCTAAAATATGCAGAATGATCTCATCCATCGTCCTAGAATTTCATAACTTTCCATTTATCCGTTGGTGCGAGACTTCTCAGCAATGTTGTATAATAATTAAGTGAAATGTATTAAACATATCCTAACAATAGCAGTGGTCTACATCACTGTCATCCCGAACAAAATTCTTAAAATACCAAAATAATGCTCTATTGTGGGGAAAATTAATTTGTACACCGACCCTACAGAGCTATAAAAGATATAAAAGACTGAGATAGACAGTACCACACGGAACAAATAATTCCAGATCATATGGTGATGTAAGAAAAAAACTGCAGTTTTTTATTCAACCTATTTGGCAAATTTAAATTATCAGTTGTTATTAACAGGAAATAGGAATAAAAACTAATCCGCTTAGAGACATACCTACTTGGAAATTTTAGATGTGGGTACATACCTACAATAAATAGAAGATGAAATTGGATTCATTATTTTTGGACGACAAAATATTGTTACGAACTCACTGATTCTGAAGCCGGTCCTGTCGCAAACTATAAATGCGACCTTTCTAGAAAGGTTCTTTCGCAGGTAATATCGAGACTGTTCTCGAACAGCGTAGAAGGCGGTGAATTCAAGAAAGATCTAGAGATTCGAGGGACTACATATACGCGGGTTTGCGAGTGAGTCGAGGAGAGTGAATCGGTAAACAGTTTCAGTATACAGTGAATGAACAGAAAGTGAATATAAACAGTGTTGAAAATAAATTAGGACAATTATTATACCGAGTGTAAATAAATTAGTAGACATTGAGTAGTGTGTATATAAATTAAGTTTATTATAGTGTGTAAGTGTTTCTTTAATAAATCAATAGTAATTATCCATAGTGAGTGTATAATTTTATCCCACGGTAAAAACTGTTTAAATAAAAAAGAAAAACATTACATTGGTGTCAGGTGTGGGGTGGCGAAGTTAATGGCAGGAAATATACTCTACTGGTGGATACTGGAGCAACTAGAACCATTATACGGCCAGAGATAATAAAATCTAAGAAGCTTCTGCCAACGAGGCTGCGACTCCGGACCGCAACAGGGGAGAGTGCCAATGTTCATGGAGAGACGCAAATCCAATTGGAAATCGGTGAAGAAAATTTCACGCATACGGTAATCGTAGCTGACATCGAAGAAGACGTGATTCTGGGAATGGACGTATTGAATTTACATGGTTTCCAGTAAGACTTTAGAAACAGAACCATCAAGGTGGGTTCCGAAGAAGTATTCCTTCATCCACATGAAAGCAGAACGGTGTTGGCAGCTGTACAGGAAGATACTGTTCTTCCTGCACGAAGCGAAACCATGATAGTAGCGCGGCTACAGGGAATCATGGAAGAAGGTACACCGGTTATGATGGAACCTTAGAACCACGACGAAGAGGTTGGTAAAGGAGTGCTAATTGGAGAAGGACTGGTTACGTCAGCGAAGGAGATCCCAGTACGTGCTATAAACGTGAACGATTACCCAATTACCCTCAAGAAGGAAACCAGAATTGGATGTTGCATACCGGTGACGTCTGTAGTTCGTCAAACAACGACAACCGACAATTCTAATGACAGATTCGAACAGATGTTGTCAATAGCTGGCCAATCCTTGAATCGAGCTGAGAAAAGGAAAATGAGAGAATTCCTCTTGCAGTATCGAGACCTATTCGTACCAAAAGGAGGGAATACTGGTAAAACATCAGCCGTCAAACACAAAATCGATACTGGTAATGCCAAGCCAATTAAACAAGCAGCTCTCAGGCTACCACAAGCGAAGAGAGAGGAAGCTGGAAGAATAATTCAAGAGATGGAGGAATTGGTGGAGTACTCTCACAGATCCAAGGAGGCCAAGAAAGAGTGCTGGGATATTTCAGTAAAGTCCTCTCCAAACCAGAACTGAACTACTGCGTCACGAGAAGAGAACTTTTGGCGCTAGTGAAGTCTGTGGAACACTTCTATCAGTATCTCTATGGAAAGAAATTTTTAATTCGGACTGATCATGCAGCACACAAGTGGTTGATGCAGTTCAAGAATCCCGAGGGCCAGATCGCTGGATTGAACGACTCCAAGAATACGATTTCAACATCGAGCATCAGGATGGTGTCAGTCACCGAAATGCCGACTCCCTGTCTAGACGACCGTGCCAACCAGACTGTTCCCACTGCAGCAAGTGGAATCTAAGGAAGCTGCAGTTTCAAGAACTATAGTCAGCAATAAAGAATGGTCACTCACCAGGATTAAAGAAGATCAAGAGAATGATCCACACCTAAAGATGATCCGGCAATGGAAGCAAGAAAATCGGCGACCTACCTGGCAAGAAGTGTCAAGATTTTCATCAACACTGAAGGCATATTGGGCTCAGTGGGACTCCCTTGTCCTGGAAGAAGGCCTGTTGAAACGAATCCTTGAAAACGAAGATGGTTCCGAAAATAGACGACAAATAGTTATCCCGAGATCGAGAGTAGCTGAGGTACTGAGGAAGTTACACGACAGTCCATCAGGAGGTCATCTAAGAGTGAAGAAAACCCTTAAGCGAGTCCGTGAAAGGTTTTATTGGATGAACAGCTCCGACGATGTGAAGGACTGGTTTAAGAAGTGTACGAATTGTGCTACGAGTAATGGACCACATCGCAAGAGAAAGGCTCCCACGAAACAGTACAATGTTGGAAACCCATTCGAAAGGATTGCATTAGATATCGCAGGACCATTTCTGACGACAGAGAATGGTGGTAAATACATTCTGGTTGTGATGGATTATTTTACCAAACGGGTAAAAGTTTACGCGATTCCGAACCAAGAGGCCACAACGGTCGCGGATATATAGGTAAAAGAATTCATTAGCCGATATGGAGTGCCCTTGGAAGTTCACAGCGATCAGGGAAGGAATTTCGAAAGCCATGTATTCCAGGAAATTTGTGAGGAGCTGGGAATGAAGAAGACCAGGACAACGGCGTTGCATCCACAGTCAGACGAAATGGTCGAAAGAATGAACAGGACCATAGGAAAATACCTGTCCAAAGTAGTTTCCAGCCACCAGAAAGATTGGGACCAGTACCTTTCCCTATTTGCATTGGCGTATCGATCTGCCATCAATGAGTCCACAGGTGAAACACCTGCGAAAATCCTATTTGGACGCGAAATGAGACTTCCTTGTGACCTGGAATTTGGTTGTCGTCCTGGAGAAGATCTAGCGGGAGAAGACTACGTGATCCAGTTGAGGAAAAAGGATGAACGATGTACACGAATTGGTTCTAACGAATCTCCAAGTTGCCAATGACAGAATGTACGACACACTACAGAAGGCAGTTTCAAAGAAGGGGACAAAGTATGATTACACCACCCGACGGGGAGAAAGGGCTTTTCTCCAAAACTACAAAAATCTTGGGAGGGTCCATACTTAATAAAGAAGAAGATCAACGACGTCATCTATCGCATAAGTAAGATTCCCAATGGAATACCGAAAGTAGTCCACCAAAATCGACTAGCGCCATTCGAAGGAGACCATGACAAAGAAGAAGGAGTAAACAATATCCGGGAAGATCCTGACCCTGCCTTCGAAGAATTTATGGGCGCATATGGAGGTACTGGTAAAGCTAGATTTGGAGTTACTACAGAGCAGCGACAAGATTTGTTCACGCTCCCGGAAGACTATTCACTGGCACACAACATCCCAGCCAATATAAAAAATGCACGAGGTTTGGCATTCGTCTTTCGAAAGAAGTTTGGACAATCAGAAAAACTTTCAGAACAGATTCCGACAACTTGCAAGACACTGAGATTCAAACACAATTCACGACACATCTTCTATCTGGTAACAAAGAACGAATTTCAAGATCGATCCACCTACCGGAATGTGTGGGAAGCGCTACGAAGTCTTCGAGACCACGTGCTGGAATCCAACGTGAAGAAACTAGCGATGCCTAAGATATAATTAAAGAGTATTGAATAAAGTTGAGTTATTTAAGTGTTTATTATTTATTGTATTGTATGGTTCTAGAATCCAGGGCGTGAGAGCACAGCACCAAATTGTGGAAATTTTGTTCATATTGGTGGAAAGATCTTACTTGTGTACTTTGGTGGTGGTATTAGATAGCATCCAGGGCTCTGCAGATCTTGGACGAATACTAAGGCTATTGGTTTCAAAGAGGCCTAAAATAATATTAGTAACGTGAATAGTTACACATCTTTGGTGGAATTTTGTCCGGTATGTATAAGATTTAATTTTATTTAAGAACCTTCAAAAATTCTCATGGAGTGGGGTATATCTCCCAGACATCAAAATTGAAGGCTACTCAATAAAAATGGGATACCTATCGGTGGCACAGATATCAGAAGATTTTCGATTGTTTTTTCCAAAACTTTTATGGACCATTCATCATGCACCCATCAAAAACCCAAAAAACAAGATTCCCTTGGCAGCTGACCATCTTACGGAAAGTTGCTTTTTACATATTGGTTATTAATCGAGTAGTTCAAGGTCACCACACTTATTAATTTGGATTGATACCAAGCTGATACACTTCTTCCCTGTGGTCTTGTCTTTATAGATTTCAATAATTTCATTTTGCTTTTTTATTTTTTCCAATTTCCACTGAAATTTCGATTATTAAACGCTTTTATAAAGTAGTTTTTATCTATACCTAATTATTTGAACCTATAACAATTTCCTCAAAGGGTAAATAGTAACTCCCATCTCTATAAACTTTCCATTCTGAATATTACATGTACTTACAGCCAAGACAGTTATTAAAACCTATTTGTGTGTACGGCAATAATTCATACTTATATTTATCGTTGAAAATTGGTTGGATGAATTCACTTGCCTTCGTATCAGAGGATATTATATTAAATTTTTTGATAGTCGCATATATTTTACTGAAGAATAAAAACCCACAGATTTTATGTTTTCATTATATTTAAGTGAGGTTTCTTAATAAATCAACGTATCGTTTATTTTCATAGAGAACGGAATTTTCTTAATAAGTTGGCAAAATTCTTCTGCATGAATCACCAAATGAAAAACTTAATTCATCTACTGTACAACACACTTTTACTTGTTAAAAATTAAATCCCTTACCAATAAATAATAACAAATTACTGGTAAAAAAGGAAGTCAATTAGAGAATTGCTTGAAATTATTTTTACTGAAAACTTTCCAAAATATTATGTCCCATATTAAAACAATAAAAAAACAGGCTAGGCCAGGGAATATACTAATTTTCTGAAAGATACTAAATGATAGCAGAAAGTTATGTTGTTTTATGTAATGAACAAATAATTAATAAATAAGCGATACGAAGAAGGTATGCCTTGCTTTCAAGTCTTATTCAAACAGAAAGTACACAAATCATGTGTTCTTATATTTTGGGCGAATGTAATAAAAGCTTAACTCAACAAAACATGTACAAGAACCATTTTACGATGCAGTTTTGCAGGACTTAAATCGCCAAATCGTTAAATCTTCCTGCAAACGAAAAGATGTAGAGGGCCTGCCCGAAAATTATTCGCAGAATGTTATCTACTTGAGAATATACCATTAACATTTACTACACATTGTGTCAGAAAACACATTTATAACATTTTTTGTAGAAATATGAAGCCAAGGTTACAGAAAAACATCGAGAAAACTTTTGACTTCCTGGATCCAGATCTCTAAAATTTGGACAATTTTTATTGAGTAATAGCGGAAGTAAACAGGTAGTGTATTTTCGTGTACCTAAATCTATAGTCGGTTCGTTCTCAAGAAAAACCGCTGGACATAAAAACACGTGAACATTGACTGACCTAGGCACGTGGGTCGTCCAATAAGCAGTCGACTTGGAATAGATCACGAGTTGTCTATGTTTACATGCGGTTAATCTTGGGATCAGCCAGGCTATAATATTAAGGTATTGGAAAAAGTCGGTCATAGTACACCATAGTACCTACACCAAGCAACTAAGGTGACCCATTTAATGCCGCGGGTGGTGTTTGATTCCTTAGGGAGGAGTGCAGTACATAATTTTCAAATAAAAAGTAATACTACTCACATTGGAGGCCATAACATAATAAGCATCGTATTCTGTTTGTTCCTGTGGCAATGATAAAAAAAAGTCACTGTCAAAACGGCGCCATTGTAAACGTAAAAAGAATCAGTGAAAATGAATAAAAGTTAAGAATTCAACGTAGATCAGGCTGATGAAGAGATTACTCAAGAACTAATACCACAAAAATCGAGAAAACTGTATGAACAACAGTATGAATCATTCGTAAGGTGAACAAATAAGGATTAATGTTACTATGGTACGTTTTTGGAAGTTCCTTATTTTGTTCCTTATTTTGTACATTAAATCCCTTGCGATTTTAACTGTCACTTTATATCCCTTGGGTCTAAACGTAACACTTTAGTCTCGGAATTGCAAAAAATGAATTTAAATGGGACGTTTTTTCATTGTTTGCAATTTTCAAAAATATTATCTATTATTACCTAATTTATGTACACTGCCTCCCGATCGACATGTTTCTTTCTGTAGTTCAGTTAATATCTTGTGTAAAAACTTTATGTTGTAAATAATTTCATTGCTTTCCGGGAATCAAACTGCTAATAGAGACCAGGTAATTTGAAACTGTCGGCACCCAAATTATACATAAGAGTTATTAGGTAAACCTTAAATATTTGCAACTTAATTACACATTTTTTATGTCCCATCTCAATATGGGAACTAAATTACATGTACCCTACTTCTCTACCTCTTCACATGATAAAATTACTTTCACTCAATTGCAGTTGACTATAATGTCTCCTTTTGATAAGGATTTCACAAAATATTAGGTTAAAGTCTTAGGTTTGGAGTTATATAACTCTCAAACCAAGATAAAAATTTTATATTGAAATAAAAATTTGAAGAATGTCTTTATACGAACCACCCTGTATCTTAAATACTTCAAATAATCAAAAGATCCATGCAATCACCTCTCCTGTCATACATTGCATGCGGCACCGTATAAAGCGGCCATTTTTCCTCTGTTAATTATTTACAAACTCGCGGTTTTTTGTAAAAGCGCATGCTCGCGTCCACCCCTCGTCGTTGCTGTGACAACCCCACGAAACAGTCCAATTCAGGGGTAAAAAACGCCGCCAACCCCGAATACATGACCTAGGGTCGCCGCATCAAAAACACATGTGTTTCTCTGATAAACTTATTTCTTTTAAAAATGGTCGGCTCGTCGTTGGATTATGGGGGAAAACAATTAAACGAATGATTTACCAACGGATGCCACGTGCGTTCGGGTTTTGCGGAGGAGGTGGCATCGCTTCGGTTTCCGTGTTGGAAATTTAAAGCGGTGGTGAGTGAAATACTATAAGCACCACTACTTCCTAAGATCCATTTTATAGAGAATTATTGTTTTTTTAATGTTATTATTTTTGTACCGTAATAATAAAAATCAGAGGCATTAGGTATAGTAAGTTTTAGGCTAAATGTTATTGGCCTATATACTGCAATAAACCACCTGGTTTAATCCGATTGTGTAGAAAATCATCATGTAAAAGATGCAAATGGTCGAACTCAAGAAATTTGAATTATATTTTTCATAATATAGGAGATGAACAAGTCCTTTATTCAAATGTACAATTCCATTCTATATTAAGTTCAGTGTCGCTATCGCTATCCTCATCTAAACTAAGTATAATTAGCGCAATTGATAATAAAAAAGTAGGAACTTTCTGCATTTTTAACAGAAAACCTTTCTAACTCTCGGTAGGAATGTCATTCCGACAGTTCCTAATTAATTCTACCACAGTACCACGCTCGATTCAAGTTGTCGACACATAAGGAGTCTTAGGGAGGTAGTCGTAATACTTTATGTCCCAATTATTCGGCAATTGTCTCACAATCATACGTTTTCTTTAAAGAAAATTACTCCAGCACTTGTAAAACTAATTTTTTTGTAAGTATAACTTTCCTCAAAATATATCATTTGCAGCAATGAAGTTTTGAATCTACAGTTTCGTATTATTTGAGCCATGAATTTTTTGCAATTGTCGACCATAATAGTTTGCTTTGTCCATTACTATAAAGCTGTTTGGAAGAATGTTGGGTAACAGAAAGTTTTTAAGACAATAACACTTTTTGTACTTCTATATCTATGATGCACACAATAATCACTCCTGAATTATCTAATGGGAGTGGGTAATTTGGTTCCTACCAGATAGTCTGTGAAGAAAGTAAAATAAAAATTTGCGCCCGGCGACACAAAGCAGCTCGCCTTCCTACTTTGGGCATTGCTCAAAAAGTATGGGTGTTTCATCTTCGTCAGGAAGCCGCCGTAGGAAAGAAACATTAGAAGTCTTCAAAGCAGTTATAGCAGAAACAGAAAATTTCTACACCCATTACCAATCTCTCCCAATGAAAATAATGAACTGAAAGAAAATGTAAATATAATGGAATATAAGAAGAAGATACATTACTTAACCTTTTTTTCTCTCTCCTCTAATTTTCGAAATACCCCGCAAAATTATCCAATTTGAGACATATTGTTATAATTACTGTTAAATTAATTATTTAATAGATAAAATTGTCAAATTTCTACCTTGATGATCATTTTGTCCAGCCAGAATCTTACCTTTTAAATTTCTTCATATTTTAATTTTAAGTATAGTTTGCCTAGCTAGCTGATCATTTAACTCTTCTCTGGTGTCGTGGTCCAGGTATTTTAAATATCGGCCAGAGCATTGCTACGTCCTTTGACTTATTTATTAAAAAAACACTTTTTCTGTATTTTGATTTAAAACAAAATGAATAATTTTCTGTAAGTTCCTTTTGGCATTATTTTCTATTTTTTTCTAATTTTTTGGGAATGAGACCACAATAATGTTTTTTATTTTTTTATTTCGACGATAAACACCAACAATAACAGAATAACACTCCAGATTTTCGGAACTGCTAGACTAAATCAAAAAACCATTATCGTCTGTGACTCTCTCAGCGTCCTTGAATCAATTTCAAACCCATTTTCAGATTATCCACTAGAAAAAATAATATTATTTTGTATACATCACTTCCATATTATTTGTAAATATGTTAAATTTATTTGGGCATCAAGCCTTGTCGGAATAATAGGTAAAGAAAACGCAGATACAGCAGCTCGTGACGCTGCTGTCAAAAAGACAGTCGACGTCACATGTGATTGTCCAGGATAAGGAAATATGCGGCAGATTTTTGACTCTAAACTTCTCGCCGAAAATTTCAAGAACGCCAACAAAATTCAGAATTCATTAAAATACTTAAAATCAACTAACCTCTTCAATAAAATATAACTATATAACGATGAGCATTTGTTCTCCAAATTCCTAACAATCATAAAAATCACCTAAAAACACTTTTATACCCCCCTTTTCTTACTTATAATGACCGATTTACTTTCTAACCAAAAATTTCAACCTGTAATAGAAACATCACCGATCGTAGTTTGCACAAATTGGTTTGTGTGTTCGGCGACCCTCAAAACTTATATCATCAGCTGTTAAACGTTTTTAAAAATCAAATTATTGTGTTTTATGTTATTATTATGCTTCGCAAGCCTTATCTGATTTTAATATCACAACTTTATTTATCTTAACCTAATACAACCTATATAATTAAATTTGATTTTCAATCGTAATTATGGTAATTTACCTAAATAAAAACCAAGCCGCATCCAATTAGATTTCAAGAGTTTTATAATAACTTAATTTAGGTGAGTCTCCACTATACAGTATCGTCAGTGGTGATGAATCCTGGATTTACTCTTATAAACCCGAAAGTAAACATCACTCTGCTGTTTGGGTGTTCCGAGATGAACCAAAACATTGCCTAGTTTTGAAAATCCAACCCCCAACGATGAATGATCCTCCACCACGACCACACATCGAGAAAAATTTGAATTTTTAAACCAGGGAAACATCCTCCATAAAGTCTCGACCTAAGTCCTAACTTGTTTAACTTTTTCAAAAATTAAGAATGAACTGCTTGGTCATAGGCTGCTATATTCGCCCCTATGAAAACTAATTTATTTAAGAAAAATTTTCAATCGGTTTCCTTCAAAACATGTACCATAAATATGTCACTCTAAATTTTTCAGAGGAAGTTTTCCGAAGCCGCGGCTCGTAAATTATAATTTGTTCCACAAACTCTGCGAACAATGAACAATTTTCTTTCAGAGTTTTGACGTATAATTTGCTTTCAAGTTAAAATATAATTACCTGTATTGTGAAATATCATTGGAAGAATACACACAAAGATTCGTGAGGCAATATATAAGATAGATGAGATACTCATGGAATATTTTTATAGGTTGGTGAAATTCAATGTTTAATTGTTTAGCCAAGTTCAAAAGGTTATTATAACACGGAATTTTAGACGTTCACCAGCTGGTTAACCTTAGAAAAGTTTACCATCAGATCTCAGAGAGTTAACCTATGGTCAAACACGGAACAATACAATTTTACTTGTTCTATCTGATCGTCTGTTTTAATTTGACAATTTATATTTGCAATTGATATACAGTATCTAATAAATAAGTGACAAAATAATTTATATAAAAATATAATTATTCCATTCAACATTTAGTACGAATTGTTATGAACTAAATGGGAAAATGGAAAAAGTAAGAGCTGATTTACAAGAACTCACAGATGATGAAGACTTACGAGAGCTGTTCGAGCTGGAAATGATTTCCAGAGCCCTTAGAAACTCACCCAGCATATAGAGGAAATTGAAAATAATAGTATAAATAATATAAAAATATAAGTCAAATTATTTTACACAAATCCTATTTCACAAATCAAAGAGAATCAAACACACAGCAAGAAACTAAATTACTATAAATGTAAATGACAATAACTGGAACGAAAGGTTGATATTTTGGTTTTACCCACTGATGCCAACTGAAATCCACCGTTTACGTGACTCTTGATCGTTAATTCGTGTAATAGCGTAAAAAGGTTTGACCACAGAGTAGTGGTTAAACATAATTTAACCGCTGGACCAGTGAGTTAATCTGCAGTGTTAGAACACACCCTAATTCTCTAGTGTCTTTCACTGGCAAAATACCATAGCAACGGCATCTTTTCCACAGACATAAAAGTTACTTGCAATTACCGTGACAAAATTCACATATCATTATTACAGCGACAAAATTTTAATTTTTTCAAGGTAAAGCAAATTGTGTTACCATAGTTCTGATATTTATTTAGAATGTCATTGTGTTTCATTATTCCTACCTTGCGAAAAAAAGTGTTGGTGAGCAAGAAATGATCAAATTAACAGGACACTCCCATGCCAACTCCTCGAAGCCGTATTTGCAGTTGTACTCATTTAAAATTAATTTTAAACTTGAGACCAAGTAAATTTCCTTAGTATAGATACATGTTTTATAATCACATCATGATAAAAATAATGAACAAAAGTTCAGTTCTCACACCCAATTTTTCATATGAATAAAAATTTCCAATGTGTTATTCAAGTTTGTTGCTTTCCGTTAATTTCGCTCATGAAATTTTTGTCAAAATGTTGTTTGCGCAACTATCAAGCAACAAACTTTGATACCTTTCGAAAATTTTGTCGACAAACTTTTTTCTCCTGTGAGATATTATAGTTGAAAATAAGGCTTCCAGTCGTTATCTTTATATATTATTATTTTAAAAAATTCTAATTTTATTACGCTTTATAAACATACTACGACCAATCTCAAACTCTTTATATACATTAGTTCTCCCTGCAGGATGGAAATTTCCGTTGATTTGGCCGCGCTATGACGATTATTCTAAAATTTTGTATAAGGGTAGACACACAACAAAGAAGAAAATGGAAATGGCTTCTACTTCTCTCAACTCGACTCAACTCTGCCGGGTCCCTAATATGGTCTTTGGAAATTGCGAATATGGGGAGAGACGAATACACACAAATTAAAAATTTATGAAGATAAGAAGAGGCAGTCATATCGTTTTGATGTAATGGAAAATAATGAAATTGCCAATGGTGAAAATAAAGCTTTGAGAGTACGTCAGATGTAAAAAATTGGTGCTTGTCATCTTAAATAAATCAGACAGTGTCTTTTGTTACGAAAATTAAACTATGTTGACTGTGATATCTTGATTTTCAGGAATGTACTAATGGGCATTCCAATTTTATGACTCTTTGTTATACTTTTAATCAAAGACTGTGCCGAATTGTAAATTTTTTCACACACCTTTTTGACTTTATAAACATGAGATTGATGAAATTTTATATAATCGTTCAGAGGAATGATATTAAAAAAGAATCATGATTGCAATCATGCTTTATGTTGTATAGGATGGCCTTAATTGAATAGACTAGGTAACTTGTATTATGAGTTGGTTCTCTTCAAACTAAAGTTTACTATTAGTTCTCTTTATGTCTAATTTTAATGACTTCTGTATCTTTCAAGATATTTAGTTTATGTATTTTCCCTGTACTAATTTTTGTCCAATTTATTTCTTCCTATCATCATTTATCTTCTCAATAATTGTGTTATCTTCCAAGATTTTATGTGGTATAGGAATATATTTGCTGATGACAAAGTAATAACAGCAAAAAGTCAGTAAAACTCAAAACACTATAAAGAAGGATGGTCAAAATGTCTAAAACAAAGGAGTGGAGGTAAACACAAACAAAATTAAAGTAATTATTGTATCAAACCAAGAAAAAAATGTGAACACAACAAATAGAATAGGTGGAAAACATTAATTTTCTCGTTAACCATTTTATTCTTGAATTAAGAACTTTAAGTACTTAATTTTTAGTTCGATTAACTATGTGGTGTGTTAATTCAGTGCCAGATCAAAGTTATGTTTTTTTCCAAATGAAACACCTTATATACTACTACCATATTGTATTGTCAGCGGTGCTTGACAACTGTACAAAGTTTGAGTAAAATCGGTTCGTTTAAAGTTGGTCAAAGTCGAGTCCAAAGGATAAACAAATAATATAAATACATAAAGGTGGAGCTAATAAAAGCATGTTAAGAAACTTGTAGGGCAGCTTTAAACTTCATGTTCCAAAATCAGTTATTATACTACAGGGTGTTCCATAACTCTCCCTATAACAACATATATTGTAATTTATTATACAGGGTATTGGAAAACTTACAACCAATAATTAATTATTAGAGAAAAAAAAATAACAATCTATGGGATTCAAATCTTTTTAATGATTTTGAAAATTTATAAACTGATATTCATTAAAACCTTAGCAGGGCTCACTGTACCCTAAAGAAACACTTGAATACAATTGACAAATATGGGGAATAGCTGATCTGTCGGTTGTGCATGTAGCAGGAGGAGGCAGTCTCACACTCATCTTCGAATGTGAAGCACTGTCTCCTAAGCCTAGAGTGACCAAGGAAGAACTTCTCCAAGAAACACCAAGAAGCTCGATTACTCTTGCTTAATTTTGGCAAAGGTGAGTTACTACAAATCACGTTCTGTTTTATTATCTACTTTATTTGCAGGAAACTCTACAAAGCCGTTAGGTTTTTTGTCAAATAGAATTTTAGTTGAAGGTTAGATGTGGGGGGTCACTATTATCGTATATTTAACGTTTTCTTTACAGAGATTAATGTATTTGTGCAAAAACAATGATTTCTCCAGTCCAGAATTATGGACGGATGATATCTACCTTTTACTGATGAGGCGCAAATACGCCGAAACCGGTCTATAAGTAATATTGTTCTTGTCATTGTCGAATTGCAAACTAAAATGGTTGGTTATATCCACAGACATATAAAAAACAATAGACAGAGTTGTTTACAAAATGTGTATGTGCCAACATTAATTCTTACTTTACTACAAATTATTTTGTAGTAACGCAGCGTTGTCAGATGAATAATATAAAATTACTTTTACTTCATGTTTGATACCTACTATTATTTAATATTTCTCTACAAACAGAATATATTTTTGCATGTAAATATGAGTGGAAATTTGTTATTTGTTGAGTTTGAATCTCTTAAATTTTATTTTACATACAAGGTAGTATAGTATAATTTTCCGCTCACCTTTTAAAATTTTGCGAAGTCCGGCAACGCCGCTAGCAAAATACCCCAACAAGCAGCCGCCATATTCCAATATCATTTCATTGATATTTAAAGTGGCGAGTACTGTGTTTTTGATTTATTTGCGTGTATTTCACCTAATTTAGTATTTACTAGTGAAGCAGAGGTGTTAAAAAATTAAAACTATGGTGAGACAGTGTGTGGTGTGCCGGAAAATCGACTATTTGAACCCTAACCTATCTTTTCACTGGTAAGTTGTAGTAAATAAGTTAGTCATAGGCGGGTATGTGAATCCTTTTTTCACACAATCTGAATTGGTTTGATAAGGAGAAATTTGGGTGAAATTACCACTCACATATTTAAGCAGATTATAGAAAATAAACATAAGATGCTGCACATACCTATATATAAAAAAAATGTCTATGATGCTTACCTGTAGGAAGCATTAGACAAGTAGTTCAGGAATTTGGATAGACTGAGAGTTTTGAGGTATTAAAAACTTTATGTGAGGCTTGCTTTGATAGGCGACTACTTACTGTACCTAATAAGTTGCTGTTGCATTTTGTATAGGTGCTAGGAATTATGTACTTTTATTCCTAGCTATAATTTACAATTTACTGGTGGTTTTACCTCATATCACAATACCTCTACTACAACACCATTATCTTCAGAAATCCTAGTTAGTAGTAAAAAATAGGTAAACAGCTAGCCACTGTTGTGTACCTATAATTTTCCAATGATTTCTTCTAGTTTTCCGGTAAGCCAAGCTCGAAGAAATACCTGGATGGAAATACTTGGATTCCAACCAGATAAAAAATTACCAAAGAGGCCAGAAGTATATTCTGATCATTTTGAAGAAAATGATTTTACACAAAAGACCAATGGAACAAAAATGTTAAGGAGAGATGCAGTTCCTTATTTCGCAATCAATGACTTAACTTTGACGATGTAACTACTTGTAAAATAAATATGTATTATTTTGTAATTATTTTTATTTCATAAACCTCACAAAAATTTGGATTACCTAGAAGAGCAAAATTAATATAAACTACAATATACATTACTTTTACTGACAATTTTGAAGTTGTTTTAAAAAATGAAAATGTGTAATATTCTCCTTTGAGCAGTAAATATTTCAATGTGATAGATAAATTGAATTTTTTTTATCAGTAGTAACTTATTTTGATATTAATACTAATTTTTATTGCACAGTTGTTTATTAAGTTTTAATTTAAAAAATCGAAAATATTGTGAAAAAATTCCCGAATTAAGTCTATTCAATCATTCGCCCCCGTTGTTTCTCCGTCTATGGTGTTTATCTGTCGGCCGCCATATTCCAACAATGGTCATATGCTTTGCCTCTTCACCGCCCCTGATCATAACAATGTTGGAGTATAAACATTTCGTATTTTATGAATGAATAGCTCTGTCTATTGTTTTTTATATGTCTGTGGTTATATCTTGCAGATATACCAACCTCGCTTAACCTTGAAGTGTAATTCAATGTCCTTCGTGGCATATAGCCAGGGAAGTAGTTGTTACTTCTTAGTAAACGGTCTTTGTTCTTTGATTTTCAAAGAATCTGTAATGCGTTATAATATTATTATACTATTACCTTTGACATTCTGTTTTATTAATGATATATTGAATATATTACCTTTCAAGAATGTACTTATCCTTAATATAATTGTAAATAAATTTAAGTATATACTTCTTACGTTCCAATTTTAATGTTTTCTGCTCACTCAAAATAGCATGTGCTTAATATTTGCATTAGATAACTTTTCATCAGTTCCATAATTTCCATAAAATTGGCTTTTCCCCTTACACGTTATTTAACATTGATTTTTACAAACTAACCTCATTTTAAATGTCGCTCATTTGCATGATTTGTGGATACCCTTGGTTTGACCTTTACAACTTTATGAAGTTTCCATTCAATGTTAAAGTTCATCAGCGTCTTGATGTGTACAGCATTTTATATCAAAAAATGTTGTGTGGAATACTCGAATGGCACCTAATTGAGAGTAGATTATAATATTATCACCTTTATTTAAATCATTGAAGGTTCATTAACGTTAATAATATAATTTTCAGTCTATTATGCCATCCATAGACTGGGCGCCATCTCATCTAAACACTCACGCATATTGGCTAGGCTAGGCAGTTTCAGGATAAAAAGTCCAGAAAGTTTCCAATTTTCTTAACCATCAAAAAAATACGAGCTTGTCTCTGCAATCACATCATCATTTATCCGAAATCGCTTTCCACCAAGCCAGTTCGGTTAATGAATGGACAGGAGCATTGTCGTGATGGAATAAAACTCTTTTCTTCAACAAATGCGGTCGGCTTTTCTTAAGTTCGGTATCAAAACGTGTCAGTAAATCAGCATAATATTAGCCAGTTATCGTTTTCCCCTTTTCTAAATAATCAATTAAGATTACACCTTTGGAATCTTAAAACACCATGGCCATGTCCTTATTGGCCAAAAAGAGGTTTTTGCTTTCTTGAGAACACGTTCCTCGGATAAAATTCATTGTATCGACTGTATTTGTGTTTCTGGGGTACAATGGTCTACCCAAGATTCATGTACTGTGACATATCGACGGAAAATTTCACTTGGATTACGTCTGAAAATATCCAAACATTCGTTTGAATTTTTAATGCGACCGAGCTTTTAATCAGCATTAAGCATTCGCGGCACCCACCCTGCAGGTACCTTTTTCATATGTAACCCTTCATGCAAAATATTGCATACCCGTTCGGTTGAAGTATTTATTTCATTAGCTATCTCACGTACACTTATTCGATGATCGCTAAGTACAAGGGCACGGATTTTATTAGTCATTTCTGGAGTAGTTATAGTAAATGAATTTCAGCATAATCAGTGTTCATATGGCCACTTTTAAAAGAAGAGAACCACTTAAAAATCATTTCATGGGATGGAGCAAATTCAAGATAAGATTTACGTATTTTTTCCTCTGTTTCCTTAATTGCTTCTCCACGGAAAAAATAATGCTTAATTGACACTCGAAATTATTTTTTCTTTATATTTACCCAACAACGAAAACAGTTTTCTCTAAATGAGTATTAAAAGTAATCTATGTTAGATTTATATAAAGAAACATGGCGGCAACTAGCAATATAATCATCGTAGTGTGGCGAAGCGAAGTGTTTTCCCTCAAACCGCGTTCGTACATAATTTTACACAAACAGATATTGTTCAAGTACTCCAAATGGAATTGAAGCTGTACCAATTACCAATGGAGTTAGAATTAAACTCCAAATGAATAGATTATTAGCATTTTTGTAGTCATTTAAGTGGAATATAAAAAAAGTTACAGTTATGTTATTTCCAAGTCATCTGAGTATACAGATGCTATAGCAAAAGACGCTCAAATCAGCGAATGGGCTTATTTACATATATTTTTTTATTTTACCATCAGGAAAAGCATATCATTTTGAGGCTCTGTGTGAATGTGTCCATTATTTTATTGAATAATTTTGAACATTAATAACACCACAAGCTATAAGAACAATTTTATCTTCGTATTTTAGATAATTTAGATTAATACAAGCGTGTGGTTTTCAATAACCCTCCCAATATGGATTCACAACGTAAGTTATAACGAATCTGTACTTCTGATTGAAGAAAAATGAAATGTTAAAAATACACAAACAAAGTATGTTGACTTATCAGTGAATGCTTTGAGTCTTTTTATGAGTTTCTGCCACTGCTTCCGTTTTTTTGCATCCTTATCAGTTCTTCACAAATAAAATTTTATTGAATATTGCTTTTTCCAAAAAACAGGTAATTTTTTTCAGTAGATCATCAACAAAACTGGCGTTTATTATATGTTTCAAAAGAAATTATTTCATTTGATTCAAAGTCCGGATCAGCTCTAACAAATATCGCTTTTTTTACCAATGAGGTGCTTGTGCATCTGAATCTGATGTAAACATCTTTGGAACTAATATCACCTGCTCCATCAAAATAAGTTTTCCTTGTTCTTTTCAACATTGGTGATTCAATTTCCACTACACATTCATTAAAAATAGCATCTGGAGAAGCTCCTATAATTGGGCAGTCTGCAGTTGAAAAAATACCAGTTTTTTTTAAATTTTTTTGGAATTCGTTTTTCAAGAATTTTACGTATGTTTTCAGTATTGTAATATCTAAACCTACTATTCGTAATTTATCTTTTTTTTGCTTCTTCAAGGTGTTCTGAAAAACTCTCATTGATCGCCGCTTGATTTTTTTTTCTTTCCAAAAACCATGGCATAAACTTTTTAAAGGTCTTAGCTGTCTCTGTAGTGGACGGTTCCTCCCTCCTACGATAGAGCCACATGAAAAAAGCAATAACATACTTACAGCCTCCCTCCGAAGAAGGACAATAACTCTTAGCTTCGCCTATTTTTTCAAACTCTAAAACAATACAAAGAACTTTGTAGCATTTTGAGTTTAGTTTATGCTCGGGTGTCATTCCTGCTAATAAAATACATTCATTTATTTCTCTCTTCAAGTTTTGATTAACTGTTACCTCCGTAACTTTGTCCACCAGACCAGGAATAAAATAAAACATCTGAAATCACCCTGGATATATCATTTGAGAGAGCATGTATTTATGGAAATATTGACATTTTTAATCTTTCTGACCCGAAAATAGCCAAAAACAAAAATTATATTATAATAAACACGTGTTTTTGATTAAAAAACTCCATAATCATTAGCAAGTCGACTTCTGGAACATTTAATGAGTCTGCTTTTTTAAAATAAGTACGCACATTTTATTTTATTAACACAAAAACTTTGTAAGAAGTACCTAATACAAAATAAATAAATTCTATGCGAGGCAGTCAGAAGCGTAATGTTGTGCACATTAACTTTCATATGCGGTGACGTCACAGTCATAGTCTTCGCCCCGCTACGGTATGCTTGAACGAACGACATATTCTATAGACATGAAATTTTCAGAATCACATTTTTATATTTTGTACTTTGTTTTACGACAGTTGAAAGTGATTTAAAAATTTCAGTAAACGAGCCCATTGTTGATGGTGTAACACCAATTCATGTGGAAAACAAGATTAAAGAAAAATACTTCAATAATCATTGTGGAGACAAATGGAATATTTAAGGAACAATAATTATTGGAAAGTGGAAATACCCAACTACATATCAAAATCAGAACAAGTGATTTGCCATAAGAAAATTGAGAATACCAATATAAATATCTGTCAGTCTAAATGTAAATTATTTACTTAATTACAGTCTCCTGAGAAAATTGTCATATTTTAGTAAAGCCTGTTATCAAAAGACGTCAAAGACAGTTTAATACTATTATAACGCCTTTTAAAGTTTTTGAAAAATAATTTTCAAAGAACAGAGAACAACTACGGTGTCCGCCAAAATAAACAGTACCGAAACAGAGAGTGCTGTGGAGTTGTTTATGTAATATGGATTTGTCATATTTGACTTAATTGTCATTAGTTGATATATTGATAGTACGCTGCAGTTAAATTTGATTTCAAAATGGTTCTAACAACGGAAGAAAAAGTTTTTTTGGTAGAGCATTATTTTCGTTCATACGGAAAAGGTCGTAATGATGGTCCAAGCTTAGAACAGGTGTCAATAAAATATCAACAAAAATTTAATATCCTTCTCATTCACCTGATCTGACGCCACCTGACGCATACATTTGGGGCATAATGAAGGACAAAATATTTCACACGAAAAATCCGCCGGCGAATATTGCCGAACTACGGGAAAGAATACAAAATATTTTTGGGCAGTTACATCAACTACTTTTTATAAATATGTTTATTGACTTACAAAATCGATATGAAGCTTGTTTGCGTCGAAATGGTGAACATTTTGAACACTTACATTACAGAAATTAAAAATTAATTTTTATTTTTATTTTCGGTACTGTTTATGTGATTATGTATTATGTTATAATAGTATAAAACCATTATCTTTGTCGACTGTTTTAAATTATCTGTGAAACTGCACACGATTTCAACCATACTGAATGCAAAAAGAAATAGCAATAAGCAATAATACAGATAATAGGAGCAATTCTGTAAGTATCTGTTAAAAATTTTAACGCATTGTTAAAAATTAAACGATCTGCTAACTCCCTCTTACTATTAAATATGCAAAATAAGCTTAAAAATATTAACGGAAAACTCGAGAAGTTCACACGATACTTGTTGAAATTTAAATCCTAATCTTGACTAAAACAACTTCGTTAACTATAACTGCGTGCCATTATTTTTGAATCACTCCTCACAAAATTGATTCAATAGTCTGGGATACTGTCACTTTTCTTGAAAGAACAAGTTTATTAAGAAAATTTAGAATACCTATCAAGAAGTGAAGAGCTAATAAAAATAATAAGATATGCTTTAGTATCGCATCAGAAGATTAAAAAATATGAATGATATCATCACATTTTTTTTATTACTAACTGTCAAAGAACCCCGGCTAAACCTCAAAGGTACCCTAAATATCAATTATTGGGATAATAAAGACTTACAACCGACAAATAAACCCAAGAATTACTGTGGAAATAACAAATTTTCAAGAAGATAATTGAATTGAAAAATACCACCCAAATTAGATGGTATAATACTTAAATTAACTGCTTAATAACCTTTATTGTCAGTTCAATAATTAATAACTATTCCAAGCGATACTTGCATGCAATCACCAGCACGCCATATAATATCATGTTAGCGAGTTTGGTTTGTTTTTGAGGAGCAATTTTTACGACCCGTTCAACAATAATTTATTTTGAAATGGTTGGCACCGAAATTACTGTTATTAAAACTAATAAAATTCGTGTATTTGGGTATGTAGATTATCAGGTATGTACATATGATAAGAATATATTTTTGAATAAAATATAAACAGTTATGTTAATTAAACCAGAGCTGAGAGCCAAAAAAATTAGTCTCTTTAGTCATTCCGATAAATTTAATCAACTAAAACTATTATTATATCCAAGTCTACCATTTCTATTTCAGGAATCCTTTCTTATGTCAAATGTTTACGCTAATATATTAAACCTAGCAAATCATGGAAATATTTGATGTCTTAATTTTTTTAGTACTTCTAAGAAAACAAATTTTCGCAGTGTTTAATCCATGATCAGTTTGAAAAATCTTCCAACAATTTGAAAATTACTGTATCTCTTATTGAAACATTAAAATATCTAGTTTCGATAACGTTAGACCTTGTTTAATTTAACCCTTCAATAGGTACAATAAATATTACATTTTAGCGGATTTTTTTAGTTACATTTATTTTTGACTTATGTTATGTATAGTCAAATAACTCTTCTACCACATTATGGTATATATTTTTTACCAGTTTTTTCTGTCAGTTTTCCATCTAAGTTTTTCCTTTCCGCTGTAAGATTTCCCCTATTGTTACATTCAAGTCTTCCTGGACCTACCTCTTTTTCATTCCCCATATTTTTTTAGTTTATCTAGCCTCCGCCATACGCTGCAAATGTCCCCAACATCCCAGTTGTCTTTCCTTAATATACTCCAGAGTTGACTGTATTTCCAGTTTTTCTTTTATAATTGTTTTCGTATCTTATCTTTTTTTGTTAGGTACTCCTCTTTTTTGCATTAGATATTTAATTTCAGCCGCTTGTATTTCACTCTTTTGTGTCCTTTTAAGTATCCAAGATTCACAGCCATGTAATAATACTGGTCTGTACATAAATTTAATGACCGTTGTTCTCAAGATTTCCTTTATATTTATAAAAATTTTATTAATAGAAAATATAATATAGATTACTTGCTTCTTGTACTCTCTTATTTATTTTCGCTTCCTGAGTTCCGCACTGATCCAACTCTACTCCAAGATACTGAATTTATTCCACTTCTATAATTCTATAATTTGATCGTCATTATATATTTTTATAATTACTGTTTTATCACCAATCACCATAGTTTTAGTGTTATTCCTGCTTATTTTCATTCCATATGTTTAGGTTTTGTCGTACTTCTTTGTGCAAATATAACATTGTCGTCTACATATGCTTCATTTGTTATTTCAACTTTTTGCAGGTTTCTATGTTTCTATATTTTTTACATGTATTATTTGTTTTTTCATAATTTTATCCATAAGCACAATGAAAAGAGATGGACTTAATCCTCCGCCATGTCTAAGTCCACTTAAAGTTGTGAACGTTTCTGATTTTCTATTATGGCTTATAACAGTATTTAGACTATTATCATATATTGTTTGTACCATTCTTATTGTTTTATTATCTACTCCCCTTTTTTCTAATATTCTCTACATTATTTCCCTTGATACCATATCAAATTCCTATTCTTCATCTATGAATACTCAATATTTATTTCACTTGTATACTTTTATCTGTCAGTCCCAACTACATTCCCGTCTATCACCTTTTTTGTATATAAGGACAATTGCTGCCATTTGCCATTATTTCGGTATCTTTTCTTCTTTCCAGCAATAATTATATATTTTTAATAACAGCTCTTTCCCAATATTGCCCATATTTTTGATCATTTCTCCAGTTATTTTGTCGCAGCCTGGTGCTTTCCCATTTTTCAACTTTTCAATTATTTCCGTGAATTAATTTATGACTTCAATTTATTATTAATATTATAGTCCTGTCTTGTTTGTACTTTTTCTTCATTTGATTTAGTTGTTCTTTTAACGTTATTTAATAATTCTAGAAAATATTCCTTCCATCATTCTTTTACTTTTATATCTTCTGTTAACATTTCTCTTCTCCTGTTTTTAATATTAGTTGTGTGTTTTTATTTCAATTCTCCGTGATTTTAGTACTTTCATTTATGTATTGTTTCTATAAATCCTATAAATTAAGCATAACATATTCTAAGTTAAAGAGAATATTTGTCGAGAATTGATGTATATTTCCTATAACGAATATTTAGGTTGAATCTGAGATTAATATCAATTATTACATATCATTAATCATCATTAAATCAAAATTCCTCCATTTTTATCGGCAAACAATAATTAAAAACGCAATAGAATTATTAGCGTCTGTCTCGTTCACAAGAATATATCTGTGGCATTCCCTTCGCGAAGTCGCTCATTCACCACTGCCACCCCAAAAACGAATATTGAAATGGTGCTTACACCTTAAAATCTCATTTAGAGCAGGAAACAAATTATAGGGCAACGTTGCCAAGCATTTAATATTGTCAAGTTCTTATAGAAATTGATGCGTATAAAATACTATACTTGAGGACAAAACTATAAGGTAAATTATTGAATAAAATTGATAAATAATCAATTTCACAAAATATAAAATGCGAGAGTTGTCTTTTATATTTTGAATATAAAGCTAGGAATAAACAGTAGATAACTTTTGGACTCTCAACGAAGAGCAGGGCTGGACTGACCAAAAGACCCACCGAGAGTTTACGCCCCGATGTATTCGGCCCACTGATTTGAGAGTTTAGAAAGTACAGTGCAGCACAGAAATAAAAGGTACTAATGAAATGTTCTTTCAAATGTTTGAAGAACTGGGCAAAAAACTTTTGAAGTTTCGTGCTACTCCCGAAAATATGAGAAAAAACTTCAGTTTGGCAGATAACTGGGACACTATCAAAAAGTCCAGATTGGAAGATTTTGTTAAAGAGGAAGAGAATGATCAAATTTCATCAACTGTCCAACTCATGACAAAATTGTTGTATTTGTTGCTACAGACTTTTGGGGAGGTACAGCTTAACGACTGGGTCCTACAATAGGTAGCCTGGGCCTTCGTTGTCATTTACCCAAGTAGCCTGTGGGAGAAGTTTTTTCAGTTTTAAAGTAACTACATCAAAACTAGTTTGAGAAGTAACTTAGATCAGCCTAAACTAGAATCATTTCTGCTAATGTGCTCAGAAAAAGAAACTCTTATGAAATTAGATGTTAGTTCTATTATTGACAAAATATCAGACGAATCAAAGTTAATATAATCACAAGTACTAGTCTTAATGAGAAAGAAATATTTTAAGGCTTATGTATTAAACTAAACAAATCTTATCTTTTGTTTTGAAAGAAAGATGCAGCATTATTTAATAATAATATATTCGGCAGAGGATATATTATTAGAATATATTTTATTCAAGTTTTTGAGTCAATACTACAGAGAAGACATAAATAAAATTCTATTCAGCACATATAAATCTCGTTACAAGTTTTTATTAAGAGATCACATTCCATTTAAAACAACCGACTATATGAAATACTCGTACATTACATAGATGCTTGTGAAATTTAATTCTTTTTCAATGCCATTCGACTCATTCGAGAGCAATCGGGCATAAAATCTTGTATGATAATATATGAGTACATAAACTGAGCTCTTTTGGTATCGTCTCTTGTAGCAAGCTCGATCGACCATAAACAAGACTTCCTGAATAAAGCTCTACTTTGAGATAAAAAGCTATTATTATCATTATATAGTTGCTGTGAATATTGAATATTTATCATTAATGAAATTTCTTAAGATGTATTGAAAACTTTTCCAAAAATGACTCACGACGTTGAGCGTTAATAGAAAATTGATAAATGAATAGTGTGGGTTCCTATCAAACTATATTTAAATTTTGAAATAACAAAGCCAGTTCTCTGAGCTTTGTTATCTGGTCGAAGTTAATTAAAGAAATATTATAATAATAAGAGAAAAAGGAATAACTGGCGCCACCAATTTTATTTCTTAGAACAAAATTGGAAAAAATTTAAATTTAACTTTTAACTGTTGTTATCTGCCTTTAACAAAATACTTAGATACACTAAAGTTACGATAGTTTCCGTGTGTCAAAAAAAAATTCTAGATAAAAAATATAGACCTACCTATTTATACACTGTGCCCACTTGAATTTGCACCATATGGGAAACTTTTTTTATTATCAATTTTAGGAAAAAAAAATTATTCTTCACAAAAAATTTTGCATGCTCCAAAATATAAAATACAAATATCAGATATCAATTTTTTCAGTATTATACGAGGTTCGTGAAAAAATATGAATTCAACTAAAAAGTAAAGTACCTTCAACTTTCACAGTATCGAAATATTCTATGGAAAAAAGTTGATCAGAACTGAAAACTACGTTCAAATATACGATTATCAGGGCCGGATCTAAAATGGGGCATCCAGGGCGGTGCCCTGTGGCCCCCGACCCTAGGGGCCCCCTGGCAGAGAATAAAAAGGGAAAAAAATATAGCCCTTTCTAGACATATTTAAAAATTTTATACAAAAACAAACTTGAAAAAAAAGATTGAAACATATTAGTTGACTCAAAGTTTGCTAGTTTGACTTAATGTTAAAAAGAAAGAAACATGGCGTTGGGGATTCAAAAAAAATTGAAACTTTTGATTTTGTCTTCCTTCTCGTTCTTCAAGAGGAAATTTTACAAATAATGAACTTACCGTCAAAATTATTGCAGTCAGAAAAATCGATCTTTTTTTGCACATGATCAGCTTCAAAATGCGTTACAGAGAATTCAGAGCTTGAGAGAAAATTTCAGTTCATTACTGATGAATGTGTCAGAAATTTGCGGTAAGTGGAAAATTGAAAAAAAGTTTCTAGACAAAAGATCACGTGAGGTAAAGTCTCACTTTGATGAGTTGTCGCAAGATGAGAGATTGAATGATCCTCAACAACGCCTTCGAGTTAATGTTTTCTACCCGATGATAGATACAATATTATCGCAACTTGAATCTAGGTTTGTTGGAATGAAAAATGTTCCGAAAACTTATAAAATCCTTCAACCTCAGTATCTTACAAATTCATCCAAGAGCGAGTTGGAGCAAGAAGCTGATTTGTTTTCCAAAACCTTTTTGAATGATGTGTCACCTTCCTTTTCCTCTCAGTTGCTTTCTGTACGGTCAACATTTTCAAACGAAATCAATTCAAGGAAAGATGTCAAAGAGCTAGCCCGTTTCTTGATAGACTTAGTAATTTAAGGCTACTGTCCATTGAAAATCAAAGAGCGCGCAAGATTGACTTTAATAAGGTAATAAACAAATTTTCTTCTATAAAATCTAGAAAAAAGTGTTTTTAGTTTCAAGTTTCTGCGTTTGTAACAAAATGTCATAAGAGCATTTGCAAACATTCTACATGTAGGATATTGCCTGCAGATTATAATAACTGTTTCTACAAGTTGTGGACAATAAATATCGTCATTAACAGAAAACTGTCGTTCTTACTTAATATTTATACGATATATTATCATAACAATTGATTTTAATATGGGGCCCCAAATTGTCTTTTGCCCGGGCCTTTCCAACTCAAGCTCCGGCCCTGACGATTATATTCATTTATATTGAGAATATGTATTCATTTTTGAAATTTATTTCTAGGTACAATAAAAATGCAAATTTTACTGTAGTTACGTGTAATCTAGAAAGCGCTGACAAACTAATCAATGTTTGACGGTAACTGTTATTAAGTAGTGAAGAGAAAATAGACACAACTTTAAACAAGCACAAAACCTATTTTTTCAATGTAAATTGATGCAAATGCATATTTGAACGTAATGTCCAGCTTTAATCAACATTTTTGAAAAAGTTTTTTCGATATTGTCCAATTTATAGGTTTTTTTTCGGGCCAAGATGGGAAACTTATGTTCGAATGGGTCCTAACCAGTACCCAGACGGTGTTGCACTCATTCCCAAGGGAATACCTATCATCCAAACCCACCTCAAACTCGCCGTTACTCCCGCCTTGGAATCACTACCTTAGCATACGTCAAGACGGGCGGCGGTCCCTCACACACTCTCCATAATCTTCTTCCTCCTGTCACTCCTACCTCTCTCATGCCATAGCGAGTCCTTCTCTTCCCCTAATCATTCTCTCTACTACGCCACTTATCTCCATCCATTCCTCCTCGCCCTTTAACATTATCTCCACCATATTTCCCAATACACCGCCTCTCCCAGTTTATTTTCCAACTTCTACAGAACTTCCTCGTTCTTCCAGCATCTAAACACATGTCCCACATCATCCTCCACTTCACGTCTCTCGCTCACCCCAGTTTTTTTTCCCAATCTTGTGGAGATAACCCACTCTCGATCCATGCCCTGTGAGCACCTGCGTCAAGAAGTAGTTCACCTCCCCGAATTTAAAGGTACTTTACTCTTGAGTGAAGCTCAAATTTTTTGACGAACCTCGTATAATACTGAAAAACAACTAATATTTGATGATTGTATTTCAAATTTCAGAACATGCAGAATTTTATGAAAAATAACTTTTTTTAGTAATGTTGGCAATAAAAAGGTTTCCCATATAGTGGAAACAGTCTATGATGAAAAAAAACATCTTCAAGAAAGGTTAGAAGGTAAACAAGAGAATGTATATGAAATTATACAAATAGGTGAAGCCTTACAAATTTTATAAATTACTTTCCTGAACTTGAATCAATCAAACAGTTTAATACGGAACGTTGTCTTGTCAGGAAATGTATTTTAAGATACTATTCTTGTCAGAAACGGTATATTGAGATCCCAGTCTTTTCAGAAACGGTCTTTATAAGAAATGGTATAACTCCAGAGGTTGGTTAACTGTCGGGTAGTATATCCAGAATCAGGTCTGGCACACGAATAGTATACCTATGACTTATCTTTCTCAGGTACTGTCTTTACTCAAGACATCTATTGACTTAGGAATCACTACTATTGTATTTCCACAGGAATTCTATCAGCCCAGGATTAGTGACACAGGAATTGTTGCTTCAAATACAATGATAATCAGCCGGAAGCCTCACCGTTCATATACGTATAGAAATTTGAATATTTCATATTTCGCGGTAAACTTCATAACCAGATACTATTGATTTTTAAAACGAATAAACCTGTTGTCAATTCTACCAAAAATTAATTTTTCTACAATACATTGAAAAGTAGACGTTTCTTGAGGAGAGTTACTTTACGCTCGCCGAGCGTAAAAAATGGCAAAACGCTCGTTGCCCATAACAACCGATACTACAAACACAATTGTATTGACAGTGACAGATATAAAAGTTTGAAACATATTTGAATTGACATATTTAAACTGACAGATTTTAAAAGTTTTTATGAATTCTACTTTATATTTGTTTTTAATAGTTACAATTAAGTGATTGCAGAAAAAATGTTGTATGTATTACGAGCAAAAACGTGACATTATTGCTCTCAAGCAATAATGTATCACTTTTCGCTCTTAATGCCCGTTTGTAATTATCAATGATTTAATACAAGTTGTAGTCAATTTTTTAGGATCCTAAACTTGGGACTCTAAAATATTGACAAGAAAAAAATGTGTTTGCAACACACCATGTTTTAGTCACTTATTTAGGTTGTGATTATGCGCACTGAGCAGTATGATTTTGTTAGTAGTCTGTCACCTTTCAGATTTTAGGAAAGAATTTGAATTTTTTAATTTAAATAGGTATCAGACAACAATGGACACAGAATGTTTATTGTAAGCAGCAGCAACTCTTATTAATATAGTAGTAGTTAGGAATTATATAAGAAAGAGAAGCCCTCATGTGCTTATTTTTATATTGAGAACTTTTAACTATGTAAAGGCAAGGTTTTTCTTTATATAGTTCAATAAGTCGAAATACTTGATCATGAGACCACGACATTTTTGATATTTAAAATAGATCAAACGAAAAACTTTCACATACACAACGTTCTCACCCCTCAATAAACTATATAATATATTAATTCTTTGAATAAACGTTGGTTATGTAGCAGAACCAGTGTCACCACCATCATGAAAAATAAAAAAAATCAATAACCTAAAAATAAAGTTTACCCTATATGTTTGCCCAAGTTGTCATTTAATTGATAGAAAATAGGACTGGTTCTATAAATATTTTCTATCAATTAAAATTGAACAAAAATAGGACAAGTTTCGTCAATTTCAAAATTGACTGAAAAATTGATGATAAATGTGTATGTATCTATCATTTATTTAGGATCCTAAAAAATTGACTAAAACTTGTACTTAATCATTGATAATTACAAACGGGCATAATACATAAATAACTATTTCAGACATTTTTTAACTAATTCTATTTTTGAAATGTTGACTGCAAATTTATTGATTTCGATCGCTTTAGAAATGGCTGATTGAATTAATTTTCCATGATAGGTGTTATGAGCAATTATCTAGGATACTATTTATCAAAATATATTGCTTAACCATGTTCAAATGTTAGTATATGAGTGTACTTTCAAGAATAAGTTTCCCTTATTATTACTAGCTATATTTACCGTCAACCGTACATCGAACATTTTGTAAAAACCGTCCATTATTTATTACTGAAATAATCTTAAATTATTATAATTTTTGCAATGATGGTAGTTTTGTTGAGTTGTAATAATAGTACGTATTAATAAATTGTGGTGAATATTTTGGTCATCAAAATAGCCCCCACTGGCCACCTGTCAACTACCGGACTCCAATGCCTACCATAAGGCTTGAGGCTATTAAATATGAAGTATTAATTTCAGAAGACAAAAAACTGATACAAAAAACAATGTTATTATGTGTCAAGAGTTGAGAATGCCTAATTTAAAGGAAGCAAGCGACATGACTCGGTGACTTTTTCTTGTTTTTTTTCTGGGAAATTATGTAATTGAATGTTTTAAATTATCCGAAAGGATAACAAAAAAAATATAAAGTGACCTAGCATCGGATCTATTCTATTATTAACAGAATAAATTAATGATAAAAAAACTTTTTAAAAACAAGCTTTTATTTAATTGCCCTAAGAAGAAGAAAATAAATAAATTGAATCAAACCAATCAATTTAATACTTGTATTACACAATTTATTAAGTACTAACTAGTCTTGCTTGACATACCTACTTATCATTAGTAATTCTACGAAAGAAAATATTTTCCATAAAATAAGCAAATCTCGCGACAAGCTTTTATATCATTAAATAAATTGTGTATCACTTGTACTAAATTGATTGGTTTGATTTAATTTGAAGTTTATTTTCTTAATTTTGGAGTGATTATGAAAGCTTGTTTTCAAGAAGTTTTTTTACCATCCTTTTATTTTTCGTCAAAAAATGACAAGGTTTGCGCATTGACAACAATATGCGATGTGACACTTTTTTTCGGATTCTTACGTTACCATGACACCGTGCGCACTGCATGTAAATTAATAAGACATTTGTATTTCAATCATTGAAATTACCAAATCGGCCGCATCTGCCAAATTAGGTGGAGTACTACTTAGTTCATGTCATTAGCAAGCAAGACGCGAGCACAAACGTCATTTTAAAATAATTATTATTGTTGTCAACAGCCATTTTGTTTCCAGTAACAGTGAAAATTTTATTAGGAAAGACATTTTAAGCAAGCTCAACATTATTTTTTATAATAAATTAGGCATTTTACTTATTTATAATATGTTTTAAAGATATATTTTAACGTTTGCAGAAAAAATATTGTTCGCATCTCGTGTTATAGATACAAAAATAACTATTTCAGTTATGATTAGGAATGTTTCTGAGTCGGTGCATTTCAATTAATGCGTCGTTGTTACATGGTCGTTTGCCTGTTAATTTAGGACAGTCTATACCTCATTAAAAACCAGGAGGAGTAATTTGAATTTAAGTTGGCAATTCTGTAGACCTCTGATTGGTCAGATTCCGCCCAGTTTCACACAACACTTTTTAATATTGACATCAGCTGATGGTTTTTATTTTTGATAGTTCAGACAGATAGATATACTCAATTTGCCATCGCATCCCCTCTTGTTATTTTATTATTTTCACTTAGTTTCGGTGAAACTGCTCCTTCAAAAACTTCAGTAATCATTTGTACTGAATATCTGTAATTATGGATCTTTCTATTTCGAGTACCAGCTTCTCGCTTAGTCCGGAACAATATAAATGGTGAACTTATAGGTCATTTAGGACCGTCAAAAATCAAATACATTCATATTATATCTACAATTTCTCAAGCAATTGGTAAGATTATTACTTTTATATCAACATAGTATTGAGTTCTCATCATTTACCTTATAGGAGTAGTAGAGTCAACAGTTCATTAACTATTAAAGGAATACCGAGGTAGAGGAACAAAATACAGTGCAGCAAATATTAGTGGAATACCAAGACTTTTGAAAAATTGTGATAAGTAAATTAAAAATGCTGTTCGAAGAACAAAAATGAGTTTTCTATATTGGATTAAATTTGGCAAGCTTTAAAACAAAGTAAATTCAACTGTGTAATCCTTTGAATAAATGTACTATTTGTTTATTATATGCATTGTATTTTTACATATTTGGAAAGTCTATGGAGATTATAAGCTGTCGAAGGTTTAAAAAATATATAAAAAAATGGGTTTTGTGAAAGTATAGTGAAAATTATGATATAATTCAAAAAACTAACTTATTGACTTCCTTTTTATTGCATTCAGTTATTTGCTAATTAAAAACAGCTAGATATATTAGAGTGATGTGTATGTTCTAATCTATACGAAACAGGACAAAGTTTCACATGTGACAGAATTTCCGTCTGTTTAACATTTTAGGCATATTTAATAGATTTGGAACACGACTGCTGACTACTTTTTCGGAACACAACCTTTAGTAACTAATCTGGTAACTTTTAGTGGTGTGAGTAAGGCTTTTCAAATTACTCCTCCTGGTTATTAAATGGACTATAATTCTTTAATAATTAGACCTAGAAATGTGAAATTGTATTAGTTTTCGCGTTCTCTGTGGTAGTGCTGAGAAAATAGCTAGTCCACCATCTTGGGTGATCCATCATATTAGAATTATAATAACGTCACACATAGCTAGGCATGTCAGACAGTTGCTGTAGACTGGAATAATAAATACTGTGGAAAGCGATCGGTAGAATTCTATCTGGTATACCAGTGCTGGCTACTTTATTTTCTTCTACCTCCCTGTATTTTCAAGAACCTATCCAAGTTCAGGTTTTCATATTATGGGTGTCTGAAGTGTCTTTTAATTCCTAATTCTTCGAGGAAATCTAGTTGAAATTCTCATATATTTTTTCATTAAAGTGGAATTAATTAGAAACACTTAGTTTTATTAAAAAAAAACGAATACATTTTTTATTATTCAATGAAATTAGTTTTCTTTCTTTTTGTATATTATAACTTTCTACTAGGTAAGCCTTTTTGGCCCATCGTTAGGTGTGTTGTTTTTGATTGAGATCTTAGTTAATCCCAGCTCACATCGGTAAAGTGCACGTTCTTTTTTACTGAATTCGAAGTGGGCTCAGATTTTTCCTCCTCCCTCACCGAAGCTGCATGTGTTGTTCGGAGGCATCAAATAGACTTGAGTCGGAAATAAAGTGCAGAGGATGAAGAAATATCCGATTTGTTGGGTTTTTAAACAAAAAAGCCTAATTTTATTTGGTTTTGAGCGAATTTTATCTATGGGATTGTGAAAAGAGTAACTTCATTAGATGCGGATGCAGGTCTGTCTTATATTTAAAATCTTTCCCTTGAGGATGCTTCGGCAGATCACGCGTTTCTGCATTTGAGTGTGTCGTTCTGTTTGGTGACTATTTTCCAGATCACATTAACTGAGCTGAGCTGAGATTGGTCAAAAACAAGGCACCCATTACATGCAAGTAAAATAAAGCACACACGAGTGAGCATATTTTTAAATTACACCATATTTTGTTTTTCAGGTATATCATCGGAAAGTTAAAGTGTACAGCTCGTGCTGAAACTCGCTATTTCATATTCATCTTATTTTCCTCACTAGTTGAACAATACACTATTTTGACTTTAGTTAAGAGTGAAGTGAATGATTATAATCAAAAATATCAATACAGATTTCCCAAATTTTATGGATTCATTACGTTAATGTTCATCTTACTATTCTGTAGACTACTCAGGATTGTACCAGAGTACAGAAGGTGGATACTGAGAATCACAAAATGCTGGGGATGATTTTGAAAAACGATGTTGTCAGACAAAATTTACATCTATTTCAATTTTTTTCTTCTATTTCCATATCAATGGTCAAAAAGAAGAACGCACATATTAAATGCGAGCAAAATGGAGCACGTAAAATTAGGAAAACTAGGTGCATCTTCTGTGGGTAGTTTATTCGATTGAAAATATTTTCAAAAAATTCTATTTTTTTGTTTTTCAGGTAGGTCATCGGAAAGTTAAAGTGTACAGCCTAGCCCGTGCCATAAGATGGATACCAAGACTTATGGGGATAATTTGGAAAAAAATGTTTTTGATGAAAATTCACGATCGACCTTCCGAACCAATACACATCCACTTCAATTTTTTCCTTTTATTTTCATATCAATGTTTAATACATGGCCGTATGGCAGTCCGGTTAGACAGCTGGGTCGAGCTGACACCCACTGGATGGTGGTTATTTCAGTGGCCAAGGGTTATTTCCGCTCAAGCATCCGTATCAACATTGCCCTGCTGATGATATTTTAATTACACATATTATTATGGGCCACCAAAATAAATTTAAACACTTTGTATCAAAATTAAATTGATCATGGCTCTAATAATATTATCGAAAGATGTAGAAGATTAATCTAATGGGGGAATCATTTGAAGAAGCGTAAACGGATGAAAATATGGAATTATAAATAATTTTTTAAGTTAGTTACCTAATGAAAAAGTCATACTACTAGTGCTCGACTAAAGAAAATTATTCTGCTAGATTGTTATTATTTGTCATTTAACTTCAAATAACTAATATAAGAAAAAAGGCTGAGATACTATATATTATAATAATTTTATTTTTTAAATGAGTAAGGATCCTCCAAGATTAGGTTGTCGAAGGTATGGAAAGATTTATCACTGTTATTTTTATTTTTCATAAGGATAGAAATAAATCTTATAGAAAGAATCCAAAAAATGCAGAATTATAAAATATATGACAAAATCAAAATAAATCATTAATTGAATATTAAAGATCTTAATTACAGAATACTGCACACATGATAATAATTTGTCTTTGCCTTACTAGGTGTTAAGTGATCAATATTATTCATAAGTTAATCAATGCCGCTAGGGCATAAACGAGGTGTCAAATATTTATAGATAGGACAATCAAATTGTGACTCATCGTTTCATAGGGTACACAATAACTTGATTTGATAATAATTTATCTTATACGTGAAAGTCACATAGATGTTGTTAGCAAGTCGAATTTGTGCGATAATCCTTATTATGTAATTGAAGGTTAGGTCTGGTGACACGGAACACACGAAGATTTTGACAAAATATCCAAAAGGAGAACTTTTTTAACAGATTCCAATCTGAAAATTTTTTCTCAATTATTAAGAAATTTCTTCCTCTGTTGATCTATATTATTTAATGCAAATTGATGCGAATAGCTAACAACCAATAAGGGACTTGTAATATTTTATAAAGATAAGTTTTAGCCAATAAAATACTCCACAAAAAGTATCCTACAAAATTTGTTCATAAACTTGATTATAGATTCGAAAAATTGAAAAAAATGGCAAAATTAATTACTAATTTAGTTTTAACTTTAAATAACTTTGAAAGGAGTAATAATATCGAGCAATTATAGTAGCCCTTTTTTGTAGAGCAAGGAATTTCCTACAAGAATATATCTTAGTTATTCCTAAGTATTGCTCCCTACGCAAGTTATTGAATTCCCTAGCAGAAGACAATTTTATTTAAATGGAAAAAAGAAATGTTCAATGCGGCACCTCTTAATATAAATATGAAGAGCTCAATCAAATTCGAATTTGATTTTTCGAAGTCTGTTTGTTGCCTTTTTAGGATATTAAGAACTTTTTCCAAAATATTAATCTATAAAACTACTAACACAATTATTAATAAAATGTTTCAACTTACGGAATCTTCAAAGTAACTTGTTACGTAAATTAGGATTTTACTTGGATTTATCAGAACATCATGATATAATAAAGATTACAACCCGTTAAATATTTTATTCACACTTCTAGCCAAGCACAATACAATACCGGTCATTTCTAATTTGTAGATCCCATCGACAGGTATTTATTCTCATCTTGTGAGAAAATTATATAATTTTATAACCCGTAAAGCCTGAACGATGTCACGTATAAGACTGTCGAATTGGACCTAAAAGGCCTCCCATCACACATCACCTTGTTTTTGTTAAGTTTTTTTTGTTCTTACCTACATGTGCTGCACTCAGTGTCGTAGAATTTAGGGTACAATAGATCCTCCCCAATAAGTGCGAAAGCTTGTTATGCTAATTTTTGAGACCGATGTTCTCAAAGGCATGGCAATAAACGTTCATTTAAATCATAAGTACGTAGTTATTTTATAAGGTTGACAAGTTACATTTTTGTTCTATTTATTGTTCAGTTCAGTATAAGATTTGTTAAAGTTAATGTTATACAGCATAAAAACCGTTTTCCAAGACGTCTGTCATAACTGGACTATGTTGCAAATTACTTGAAATATTATATGTATATTATATGTCAAATGAAGTTTATCAAATATCATTTTTTTAATTTTTTTATGGGTTAGATTTTCATAAAATGTATTATATGGGATTCAAAAGTGAGATTATTAAGTTATTTTTTAAATTGCAACGTTCAAAAATATGGAAATGCAACTTTCCACTTGCATATAATTAAAAGTATATTTATCTACGACCACCTTTAAAATTAGGCATTTACGAACCAAAAAAAATGTGTGAAATCATACATTATACATACGTTAAAAAGCGTGCGTAAATGAACAATGCTTTTTATATGGGGCTTTCATTATAACACCCAAAAGCGTGCGTAAATGACCAATGCTTTTTAAATCGGGTTTTCATTTTAACACTCTTTAGCTGCGTGATTATCTAGTTGCCTTGAATTTAATCGTTTGTTGTATAAACTTTTGTGCTGTCAGTAAATTTGACAGAAGTATCAGACATAGTGAAAAATATTTGCTACTTTAAAAAAAGACAAATTACTGAATGTTATAATTACTAATTTGAATAATTGTCCTTATTTTACTGTAAATATGAATTTAAATAATTAGAATTCGTTGTGTATATATTTGTTTATAGAAAATTCATTTTTATGTTTTTTAACCCCTTCAGAGCACATTTTTTTATTTTTTCTTCATGTGCTCGTAGATAAACTTGGATATGACACTTGTGCGTGATTTACTTTTGCGCACTCGTTGCGAAAAAGGCACTCGCTACGCTCGTTCCTTGCATTTTCGCAACTAATGC
Organism: Galerucella pusilla; assembly: GCA_910591695.1. Taxonomy (NCBI): domain Eukaryota; kingdom Metazoa; phylum Arthropoda; class Insecta; order Coleoptera; family Chrysomelidae; genus Galerucella; species Galerucella pusilla. The sequence continues at coordinate 442 of CAJUYI010000987.1, read as the reverse complement.
GCAAAAGTATAACTTCACGCACTTGTATCATAAATAACTATTCTTAATAGCTTGATTTTAATATTTCATAAAAAATTATGTCCAGAAAAACTACAGTTCCTGAGCTTAAATGCAATAGTATTTTGTCTACGACTATTTGATAATTTTAACATGTTCGTGATCTATGACGACATACGATATACACCAGTGAATAATAGGTGTGGATAATGAAAATATATTGATTAAAAATTTACGCACCATCGTGCATAATAGCCATCATTATATGCATGTATACTATATAATATTATGCAATGAGTACTTAATGATGACTGTCAAGACATGTATCAAAACTACAACACTAACCTCGGGTTAATACGAGTGTCTTATAGTAGCCATTAAATGTGTCCTGCATAAATCACTCGTATACTTACTCTAACTAGAAACTCATTTTTTGGAAATAGTC
>CAJUYI010000986.1:28777-42219 GCA_910591695.1 Galerucella pusilla | reverse complement strand
ACGTCGTATTAATTTTCATTTAAACTTTTTCTCTGAATCTGAATTGTCACGAAAATAAAAAGTATTTAATTTTGATTGTATTTCCTTCATTCGTAAATATTCTTTCTCTTCTTATAATATAATCTCTAAAGAAGAAAACGAGCCATAGAGAAGAAACATTTAAAATAGGTTAGAGTTTGGCAAACGAAACACTTATACCAATTCGAATAATAGGTGCATATAATACGTATTACAAAAGTTGCCTAAGTAATGCTATACATATCGATCGCTAAGTTATGAGAATATAAATGTGACAGTTGAACAGTGACACAAGTAATAATTGGTAATACCAGAGACTCTGGTAATACCAATAGGTTCGCGAAATAGGTGGGCAATACCTATTCCATAATAACAGGTCCAGTTCCATCGTAACAGCTCTACCCCTCAGCACTATAGATCATTCCAGAACACCTGACTTTGACAAGTTGGCAATAATTACTAGAAAAACCGATAAATCCGTTGGAGTTGAAGCTTGTGTGCATGGAGACGCTTGTGCGGCTTGTGTGTTTTGGCATGAATTGTAACTCAGTTGGTTGTCAGATAACAATGTCATTGTAAAAACTTTTCAAACGAAAGTCAAGAGCAACAGGTTCAGGTGCACAGAGAGATCAATTAAATAGTCACCTCGCATGGTAAAATCAGCAGTGAATCGAAAAAGATACCTTATCTCTAGTATCACGCATTACACACTTAACAACACTACAAAACGATGGCATTTTAAATAAGAACTTATTACTAATTAAAGTCTATCATCGTTCTTTACCAGTAGATAATTAAAACTAAATAGAATATTATATTATGTGCCTTCCAGAACAATATGGGCGACCTGTCAGTGGATTAAATAGTTTATGTTGAGTTCTGTGGTTTCTGTATCGTACTCAGAGCGCATGACATTCTCTTTGATTGGCATTTCTATGTGCTGTATATTGCCAAAATAGTAATTATCACAAACAAAAACTGGCCATCTGGTCATGGATCAAAATTATTCAAAATGCCATTAATTAATCATTCCGAACTAAACAAAATTTTTCAGGGAACAAGAACAAGAATTCATGCGCCAAAAATAAACGTGAAGAAAAAAAGTCAAGATGTTAGTAAAACTCCTTATTATTAATATTGTTACAACAGTTTAAATGTTAATTTTTATTGTTTCAGACTCTGAAGAACTTTTCAGTAAAACCATTCCCTCCACCTTCAACTCCCAAAGATCCAAGACATATACCTGGCACCGCTTTACCAAATTCTACAGTAAGAAATAGTGTGAGTATTTTGTATTTTGATATTTTACTTGCATTAAATTGAAATTTGACAGTATTATCAAGTCATAACTAACTACTGTCAAAGCATAATCTTCTTTTTGTTGGAGTATTATTTGAACTATTGAACTTTTTTAACAATATTTAACCAACAATGTAATGATAAATTATCAGGAATTGCTTAGAATTACCCATAATTATTTCAAAGTTCTGGGGAAATAATCATTAGTACCTTATTTAACAATTACTAAAAATAATAATTATGATGACCACATTTATCCACATGCAGCATGAGCAACCATTTTGAAAACATGTCCGCCCCATTTAAAAAACTAGAATCTGTTCTTTATTGTTGCTTTTTAGGCTCTGCACCTAGAACAAAACAAAATATCTAAAGATGAAGATTTTAAAATGAAAAATGAAGCCGATAACAAAAAAAAGGTTTGTTAAAGCCGTTGAAGGTATATTATAATTCTAAAATGTTATGCCATCTATTTTCTATCCTCTATTATTTCCTGTTAGCTGAATCTTTTATCATAAAAGACCTCGATAATTTTACCATACTTCAATTTATGTTTTTCTCTATGTTTTAAGATAATTCAGAGTACAGATGAATCTTCGGCGTCAACTTTAGAATTTAATTTGGAAACAATTAGATTGAACAAATCAAATTCAAGAATACTTGAATTGAAAGCAAGACATAAATTGTTATCATCTTCGCAAGACGTAAAAGATGATGTAGCTGTGAGTAATTTAAAAATAACGACAAGATTAGAAATGGGTTTTAAATCGCATAATGTTTAATACTAACAACTTTCCATCTTATATAGGCATTTGAACCTCGTAGACCAACAATGCAATCTATAAAAGAGGCCATTGAAAAGGCTAAACAATTAGAAATAAATCGGCATAAAAATGTAGGGACTAGAGATGACTTTCAAAATATTTCGATGAGCGATGCTTCAACGAGTACAGACAGCCGCAAAGGAAAAAAGAAGAAGACATTTTCAAAATTAAAAAGAACAGATAGTAGCACCACTTCATCTATACAGATTACCAAAACTAAAAGTAAACCGAAGAAGAAGAAAAAAGTTAATGATGACAATAAAAAAGGAAAAGCTGCGGCAAATAAAAAAGCTTGATACAATGTAAATTTATTTAAAATATAAGTTCGAAAGAAAGAAATTTCTACTCATCAATACATAATTGCTGAAGCCGGTACTGGTATTTTGGTAGTGAGTCCATGAAGTGAGCATAAAACGCTAGTATTCCATAATAAAACGTAAATCATAACTGTCAAAAGTCAAAGTAAGATTTGACATAGTTTTAACACATGCGCTCTAGTTTTATAAACTAGTGTAAACTTTTAGTTGACAGAAGTATGTAGTAAGAGGCAATGAGGGTTATTGTTTGATTTTGGAGTTTTTATCAAAAATGTCCACTGTAATGTGGTCGTGCCCGTGTTGCCTTCGCTTTAAATTCAGCCCCGAAGAATTGGAACAGCGCTACAAGAGCCACGAAATTGACAAAATTATTGAAAAAGACAGACAAGCAATGAAAAGGCAGGTCAAACTCCTCTTGTTAGGCGCTGGGGAGAGTGGGAAATCTACATTTTTGAAGCAAATGCGGATAATTCACGGTATTAAATTTGAAAACTATTTAATAAAAGAGTATCAACAAGTGATTTATCAAAATTTAGTTAAAGGGATGAGAGTGCTCGCGGACGCAAGAGACAAGTTGGGAATTCAGTGGGGTGATAATAACAATGCGGAGTACGGTAAACAATTACTCGAGTTTGATAGTAAATTGGTACTGGATTCGAGGAACTTTAGTCAATTTTTTCCTATTTTATCTAAATTGTGGAAAGACAGTGGTATCAGAAGGGCGTACGAACGGCGGAGGGAGTTTCAGTTGGTTAGTACATTTTAAAAGGTATTTTAAAGCTGGCCCATTTATTGGTCATTTCATATAAAATATATTGTTCAGAAAAGCTTCTGTTCATTTTAAATGAAAACATTAGGAAACATCCAAAGTGTATTCTAATAAATCATTCTGTAAAAGTAATGAAATTCACAATAAAAATACAAATAGAAATTCATATTAAAAAATAATTATAAATCCTAAACTAGATGGGTAAAAATTTGTATGAGAATAAATGAAATTTTGCTATTTGTCAACTGACAGTATAGAGTTTAATTAATTTAAATTGGGACTCATTTATCACAGCCCATTGTTAAAATTAGCTCCTTTGTGAAATTATGTTACTCTAACAATTGATTTATTAGATGCAAATTTATACTGGGTGCATTGAAACATTGCTATGCATTTCTTGAATGCCTTTTATCTAAGGTAGGTCTGTGCTATTTAAAAGTTATTAAAACAGTGTATAATAAATTCAGGTTGATAAAACTTTTTGATGCTATGCAATCTTAACTACATTTTCCTGTAAAAATTTTCATATTTTCAAAGAGTGATCAATAGATGTCAAGATAATAGTATGACATCTACTTAACATTTTGTTTTGACTAAAGATTCTTATTGGAAAAACTTTCAATTGTAATCTATCTTTTTTTTAAATTAATATATAGGTACATATTATTAACAATACTTATATATGAGCATATAATTAACTCATTTAGATATGTAACAAATTTCATACAATGACTTGGAAGAATTTAAAAAAGATATAGTTTAGATTTGCAAAACACAGAAAATATGTGGCTGGATCTAAATAATAAGGTGTAAATAGTAATTTTTTATTGCTGGACACTTTTTACACAATTTTTTATCATTATTCATAAGCTCTTTTATAGAAAATTGAAGTTTGTTATATAAAGTTTAAAGCTCATTATTCTGTTCAACTTGTGGTACTTAAATAAGTAAGCAGAAGTTATAACAAATAATGATGAGGTAGTCCCTACCATAGCATTTCATTTAATAACATAATTCGCACCTTTCGAGAAACTGACACAAATGCAAATTCATCAATTGTTCGGCAAACACATTTGAAGTTTTTCAAATTTAATCTCAGTTTTTGGCAGTAAATAGAAAACTGTTATGAATACCTACTTAGATATTATCTGTATCAAAAAGCATTGCAGAAATGACACTTATAAAAAGTAAACTAGCAAAAATCCTCCTAAAAATGTGACTAATTTTTTCATTTTCATATACCCACACAAAATCTAAAAAAACTACATGACCAAAGAGTAATAAACATACTAGTCATTCAAAAGGAAGTTCCAATCTATCTTAATTTACGTACTTAATAATTTTCATACATAATCTTACGTAACACCGTTAACCTAATCAGACAGTTTGTCTATGAACAACTGAAAACACATATCTGTTTTTAGTGCATATAACAACTTAATTAAAAACATTACACATCTGGCATGAAAATCATTAATAAAAAGAGTACCTGATTGAAATTTTCTCTATAAAAATTAATTTTATTAATTCTAAGTTAAGGATAAAAAATTTACTCTGTATATACTTACCTGTTTTCAAATAAAAATAGATAATAATATATACTTATGGGATACAAGCTATGAAAAATGTATGGTAAATATCTTGACAAAGGTGAATAGTAGGTAACTTTATTTTAAATACTCTATACACCTAAAATGTATAGACTATGGAAATTTGTATTTTGGTAATATGACTCTCTAGTAACATTTATGCATTTTATCAAAATTATTGAGGTACTAACTTAAATTAATGTCAAGTTAACAAAAATGAGAAGTTAATTTGTTGAGTGGATCTTAATTTGTGTGTTCTCTTCAAAAAAAAAGCATGGCAGGTAAAGAAAATAAGTTAACCCCAAATTTCAGTTCATTTGAAGAATAAACATTGATTACACTGGTTTCTTAATTGAAAAATATGAGCATTTCTTCTTAAACCCAAACCCAAATTTACAATCTCAATAAGGTACAAAAGTTATATAGAAATAAATAATATATAATAATAAATAATGAACCTTCTTTTACTTCTCTTATCATTACTAGAAAATTCTCATCATTAGTTAAGTCATCAAAATAATCCATGTTTCCAATTGTAAATAAGAAAAATTAATTTCTAAAAATTATATGGTCAGTTTAGAAATGCAGTTCATACTTGTGTAATTTTTTACAGTGGTAATTAATCAGTTTCATTTTGTAGTGTTGCTTTTTTAAAAGGAATCAAAATATTTTAATTTGTAATCAAACTGTTGCTACCTACTTTAAAAAAAATACTGCTCATCATTTCATTACAGGTTGCCATTGTTTTTGCTATTATCATATCTAAATACTTTAATTATTCTGTCAATTTTCAGTCTGTTAAAATATTTGCCCAAGGATGACTAATGTTATAGATAAACCCACTTTAGGTGAATCATAAAACTGTATAATTTAGAAAATCAGAAGCTTTCATAACGGAAAAACCGAATGTTAATTAAAAAAACAAGATAGAATATATATTTTTTACTTTGCTACCTTCTGATGACCCCATAACACCTTGACATCTGCTAATTGGATTCAGCGCAGGGTCGTCTTAAATATTTTAATACAATTTTTTAGATTGTCAATATTTTTTTTAATGTATTTTATGACTGAAAAAGGTTAAAAAAGAAAAAAAATTAAGTATTTCTGGGAGTTCTGAAAAAATGTTATTAAAAGAAGGTTTAGAATCCATTGTAAATATGTATAAATCTGGTTCAAATTTTGTCACAGCCTTTTACATAGCAAATGATAGCCCATGTAATATTATGGTGAGGAAGCCATAAAACCCCATAACAATAATTTTAAAAGTTTGTACAGGTGATATGAGAGGCATGTTACTCATGGGTAATTGTCAGTTTTTTCATTTTTATGTAGGAAACTACCCCAAACACCATCAAAATTATGGGAGTGCATAAATTCGACGCTAAAATTTCACTTAATCTTTCTCTCACTTTATGTACCTGCTTGTAGACCCTCAAATTCGACGCTAGGTACCTCTACTAATCCTTCTACCTGTATTATTTTGTAAAAAATATCAGAAAATAAGAAATAGAAAACTAGAAAAAAAAAACAAGAAAACCCAGGCCCAAACCGGCGCGCATTCATGTGGAATACAAATCATTAGATACCTTTTCGAGAAGGGGAAGGGAATAAATATGTATAGAAATATCAGTAAATAAGAATCTAACCCGGTTTCGAACCTACGACCTCTGAGTTACAAGCCCAATACCCTACCAACTGCGCTAATCAGCTCACACAATAACAGGCATGAAATGCGTAAATAGATTCTAATACGAGGGCAATCCGTACCTGCTTTCGACCCTATCTAGAGCAAACGTACCGCGTTTAGTCGCGGACCAATCAGCACGGCAGATTTTAGAGCAATGGTTAATATGTGGTACGTTTTGCCTAAATGCTTCCCGTGCTATAGCACCGGCGAATATTGAATTACACTCCAAAGTCAAACGGGGTTGGCATATCTATAGTTTGGCAAGTTTATCTGAAACTTCGGGGCATCGGTAAGAGGCGAGGAAACATCTGTCACTGTCATAAACGTACAAATGGCGTACGGTACCTATTTTACCAAGTGAAATGGAAAATACAAAGGTCACTGACAATACCAACGCCACTGGATAAGTCAATATCAGTCAATTGACGAAGTGAGAGGGAAGAACACACGGACGCGCTTACCAATAAGAAGTTAGCTTTCGATAAAAATCACCAATTATGTAATTCGGAGGGTGTGGTAATTATGGTTTACGTACAACGCTGCCAGAGCTTGAAGAAGCGCATAACAAATTTGGAAAAGTGTCATCTTTTAATATTAATAAATTGAAAAAATAATGTTGATAGAAAGAATCCAAGGACACAAGCACATTAAAGAATTAACGTTTGATCATATTGTTAATAATAAAAAATCCCTTTTCTTTAGCTTTTTCATAGTTAAACGTGGCAATATCAAATGTTTTGGACTGCATTCCTTTCACGGCTTCAGATAAACTTGCCAAGTATACAAGATATTTAACACCAACCATTCTGGTTTGCAATTAAAAGGTACAACATCTAATCATCATCGCGGACGGAGAACATATACCTTGTACTGATGAGGCGCAAATACGCCGAAACCTATATTTTCTTGGAATTTTGAGTCGAATAATATATATTTTTGTATGGTTAAAGATGGGTAAAAGAAAGGCAGTTCTTTATTTCTGTGCGAAGTATTTAAAAAGCCTGCTGTTAAGCAACCATTTAAGCATTATTTTCAATGTCAACAAAAGCAACTAACAGCCCTATCGCCTTTCGCCTCTTACTTGATAATTTTTACTTCAATGTAAACATGTAAAGTCAAAGTTCTTCGAAACTGTTCTAAAACTTTTTTAAATTATTTCCTCTTAGATCGTGTTCTTTAATTTAAATGCATCATAAAGTCGATTTTTTACAGTATCTCTGTCTAAATATTTTTCGTACGTAACCTTGAGAATGAGGCCGAATTGTTTTATTTGTGTACGAATTGTTTTTATTTCTTCCATCCGATTGTTATGTTGAAATTTGAAGAACGGTAATGAAACCACAATTTAAAAAAAAAATTAAAAACCGCAGAATTAATTAAATCGTTAGCTATTAAAAGTTATTCACAGTTTTATATTTAGAAATTTACTATGAAATACGCGTACGTGTATATATACAATGATCGTGGTATTTATCAAATTTCAACGGGTTCTTCGAAATATTGTCTTCCTCGTTAAAATCATCTAAAAATAATCCAATTAACATACCTACAGGATTTCACTTGAATCCGTGTATGTCAAAGTTTTCTGTTATATCTTCCTGTATTGGTTTATCCGGTAGGTGAAAAACAATTATTTTCTAGATTTTTTCTTGAATGAGTCGTAGAAAAAATATACTGTTCGACTCGTGTGAATTGTCCATAGGTATCCCCACTAGTTGCACAAACTACTATTGAAATAATTAAATAATTTTGTGGCAACTCTGATATACAGGGTGTTTCTTAAGTAATCTAAAATATTATATGGGGCGCTTCGTTACTCAATTTTAAGACGAAAAGTTCATATAAACATGTGTGATAGGTGTTGTCGTTTATGAGATACAGGGTGTTGTACGTGAAATTAATTTTTCTTGGTGACGCTACTGATTTATATTTTTTTATTATTTTATTACAAGCAACATGTGTTGAAACACGAAGAAAAAATAATACATTTCAGAGCAAATGTTCAAAATGTCCACCTCCAGCTAAAATGCAAGCATCCGCTCGATGTTTAATGGATTGTCGAATACGTTCGAAGATACCAGGATTGTTACGAATAACATTACAGCCGTCTATGATACGATTTTGAAGATCTTCTACGTTTAATATCAGTGTTGTGTAAACAAGCGATTTTTCAAATATCCCCACACACAAAAATCCAGAGTATTGTGTCCAGGTGATCTAGGGGGCCACGGGTGTGGTGATCCTCGTCCGATCCAATGGTTTGAAAAAACATTATTTAAAAACTCGCGTACAATCACTGAAAAATGTGGAGGAGCTCCGTCATGCATGAACCACATGCGCCTTCTAATAATAATAGGTACATCTTCCAAAAGAAGTGGAAGTTCATTTTCTAGAAAATGTTGGTATGTCTCACCGGTTAACCGTACAGGAAGGAAAAATGGTCCAATTAAATAATCATCGATGATGCCAAGCCAAACATTGACCGAAAATGTTTGTTGAAATCGTTTTACACTTATGGTATGTGGATTTACATCTGCCCATATGTGGTCATTATGAAAATTCATAATCCCATGTCTAGAAAAGTTGGCTTCATCCGTAAATAGAATATTGGCAATAAAATTCGGTTTGTTCGCAATTTCACGTAAAATCCATTGACAATACTGTATGCGTAATGGATAGTCAGTAGGTAACAAATGTTGAACACGTTGAACGTGATATGGATACAATAAATTATCTTTTAGAATATTCCAAACAGTTTTGTTGCTAACATTTACTTCATCTGCAACTTTTCTTGTACTCGTTTCTGGATGTTGGTCAATAATTTGAAGAATCTGGTTTTCCAATTGGGGATTTCTCACAGTTCTGGGTCGTCCAATAATATTCTTCGATTTAGCAAAAGTTCCAGTTTCTTGTAAACGAATATGTAACTTAGTAAACGTATCTGAACATGGTAAACGATTATTTGGATAACGCTGGGCATACGTACGTCTAGCTTCTAAGGCATTACCATTCGCTAATCCGTACAAAAAATGCATATTAGCCATTTCAACATTAGTAAACACTGGCATAGTTATTAACTGAACACAGAGTCAATCAAATAAAAATGTACGATTTTTGCGTTGGTTTTCAAATTTGACACTTGTCAACGTTGCTACAAAGGCCACTTAGAATAAGCATGTTTTTGCGTATTACTTCTAAAAACCAGTAGCGTCACCGGGAAAAATTAATTTCACGTACAATCAGAACTGACTTATTACAATAAATTCAACACCCTGTATCTCATAAAGGACAACACCTATCACACATGTTTATATGAACTTTTCGTCTTAAAATTGAGTAACGAAGCGCCCCATATAATATTTTAGATTACTTAAGAAACACCCTGTATACTTTGGCAAGTTTATCTGAAACCGTGATCGAAAAAATTCGACATTGCCACTTTTAACTATGACAAAACTGAGGTTCTAACTATGTAGTTATAATAATTAGAAAAGGGTCTGTTTATTATTAACAATATTAAAAATATGATTGAACGTTAATTTTATAATGTGCTTGTTTCCTTGGATTTATTCTATTAACATTATTTTTTCAATTTATGAATATTTAAAGATGAACACTTTTCCAAATTTGTTATGTTCTAAACGTACGCCATTTGTACGTTTGACAGATATGCACCATGTTTTCCCTCGCCTCTCACCGATGCCGTATAGCTTCAGATAAACTTGTCAAACTATAGTCATAGTGGTGAAAATTTTAAAAGAAAAAATAATCAGCAATTTATTTTGTTACCTTTCTGTTTTATTTTTTTTTCAATTTTAACATTCGTGAAGGTATTTACATGAATAACAATTTTGTTAAGAAAAATAATCTCTGCTATTCCGTCACAAGATGGCCAAATAATGACGTCAAAATGGCGTCCTTCTACAAACGTGATAGTGAGCTCTAGTAATGACGTTCTAAGAGACGTCATTTTATGGTCACTGACGTCTAACGCCAGAAATGACCCAGAAAATACGTCATTTTGACGTACCTTTGCTACCTGGGTGTGATTGATATGAGCGCTCTGGTTTGGGTCTCTCATTTTACCAATAAACAAACTGCACAAAATAAACAAGAACCAAATAAACATGACATTTGCTGGGTTATGATAACAAAATGAAGTTAGTCACAATACGTCGAAATTAAGATTTGATTGGTTGCTATGCATATTTTTCTACTAAAAGTCAATTTACACAATGTGTAAATTGACTTTTAGTAGTGTTATTTTATACATATTTTACTCTATTTATCTGAGTGGCAAACCTGTTTTATCGAAAATTATAAACAAAATTTACCACTAATAAATTTAATAGGATTTGTTCTTAAAACGCGGAAATGTGCGCAGATTTTATAAACACGTTGGGCGGTCTGTGACTAACCTAAAATAATCATAATTATTAAGTTATTAATTTTGATAAAATGAAATTTTTCACAGACGATTTCTGTGAAAATTTCAACAAAATTTCTTATCGCTCTAACAAAATATTAACTTGTGGGCACTTAAGTATGAATATAACACATTTCACACTTTCATGCTATTTATTACTTTTTATATTGTTCTGCTCATTAAAAAAATATGAATCTTCTTATTTTTTTGTTCCATTTGTGTAATGAATGAAGTAATATATTTTTGCGCGATCGATCTTACTGACGTCTTAGCCCTACATACATTTAAGTGGTCCTAAATAATATATTACTTCATTCATTACACAAAAGGAACAAAAAAATATATATTATCAAATATAGAACAATATAAAATATAAAAAGTAATAAAGTATGTATAGGAAGGTGCGAAACATTTTTAAGACAATTATTTGAACATTTCTACTCGAGCTCTTATCACACTAAACCTGTTTAATAATCCCTACATATTTCGTATAGTAACTAATTGTAATAATTTATCTCTCGCACAATAGATGCTAATTTTCGGCACCATGAACGCTAGTGTCTAATTAGCAAGGTCATGCAGGTACTCTATGAATAAGGCTGTTGATTTTTCTTTTTAGAGACATTCCATATTTAGTCCGGGAGCGGTCAATGCCGGCTTGTGCAATAATAGGTCCAAGGATAAAAATGTGATATTCTTATGTATTTTGAGCCGCTGAATCCGAATATACCTGGCGTTTTTGCCAAAAGCCGGTACGTTTTGTTTAAATCTCAATAGGCATGATGACAGTCACTAAGAATTACTAAATTATAGATTTTATATAATTATATGTTACAGAGATTCTAAAGAAATCACTTATTTTTATTTTACAGGTGTGATTACATTTATTTTAGTAAAAATATAAGCACAAAATTTAACCATCCGCCATCTATATCAAACCGAGTCTCAATCACTAATCAGAAGAGAGTGACGTCGTACTTTCGCAAATATCTATGATCCGAACATCTGTTTTGAATTACATTGTGGAACCGCACACCATCGATACACATTAGGATTCATCTCTATGATAACTAATCGCACAAAATAATTGAAATTTTGTTTATGTGTTAAAATAAACTTTTAGCCTGCAAGCTGTCAAGTGTTTGAAGTTTGACTTTGACACAGATCATAGATAACCTATCGACACAGATCACCTTTAAATGGTATTTACGAATTAGTGATGTCTTATACAGACGCCATTACTATACTAGCGTTTTGGCGCATAATTTGAAAGGTGTTTCTAAAAGTTGAATTTTTCCTTTAAAACATTTTTTTCTCAAAGGTATAACATTTATTGTAGATAAAGTATATATGTGGAAACATCGTGGAGCAGTTTTTCAAAATCAGTCATCATGCCTATTGCTTAAACAAATTATGAACAAATGGTTTTTTCGGTTCGGGCAATTTTTTTACCCAAATATGGCCCATTTTAGAAAGAAAAGGTCTCTTGTAAGTATTAGAAAATTGTCCAAACCGAAAAAACCATTTATTCATAATTTGTTTAAACAATCGCGTTTCGCAAAACGCCGGCAATATTCGGATTCAGCGGCACAAAATACATAAGAATATCACTTTTTTATCCTTGGACTTATTATTGCACACGGCTGCATTGACCTCCCCCGAACCAATTAGTGCACAATTGTCAACCCCTTTTCCGCAAAACACCCGAATTAAAAAAAAGTTTAAAATTGAATTCCATTATCCTTCGTATTTTAAATAGAGATGCATTTTTAATTTCTCCAAATCGTATTTTGTTTATTTTTTCACTGAGGAATGTTTCACTGTTAACTCAAAACAAAACAGTTGTGTCCGAATTCTTTTCGAACCGATTCATCTTGGTAAATTTTTTTTGTGTTTTCATACCAGTCGATAACTGAAACGAAACTACGACCACAACATTAATTATAAAGAAAAATAACAAATAAATACTGCATCGGTATGACTGCAGAGTTAATTTTAACTTAACAATGTGTACAAGGTGAGCGAAGCAATTTATTGGTTTTTAGGAATTTCTTATTTGGATCGATTTAAAATTTTGTGATTCGCTTTATAATTATGGATGAATTACGAGGGTTGTTTTTTAAGTGTTGCATGTAAAAACATAGTCTATCGTCTATCAACAATTATCAAATGTCTTAGCGACATTGCAAGAGAACTAGTCTTCCAACAATGGACAACAGCAGTTACCCAGGACAACGTCGATCGTCGTCGTCGTACGTAAGCTGATCCAAGAAGATCGACATGTCACATATTGTGAAATTAGAGCATCATTGGGAATTTCAAATACAATAATTCAAAAAATTTTACATGAAGAATTATCTGTATAAAAACCTAGCTCATTTGTAGGGTTCCCTACCCAAAGGGTTAAAAACGGACCCTATTACTAAGAATCCTCAGTCCGTCCGTCTGTCACCAGGCTGTATCTCATGAACCGCAATAGTTATGTAGTTGAAATTTTCAAAGATGATGTA